>CAKAJI010000731.1:0-102549 GCA_916610255.1 Lasioglossum lativentre | reverse complement strand
TTAATCCGTTCTAAATTACGCGGTTTCGCTGATACAGCTGTTCAAGGAGGTTTTTACGAACGAGTACGCGACATTTCAAATCGACTAAAAGACGCTTTCGGCGAGGATCATACTGTAGATTTCTACCGCAGACAATTGACTGTAATTTACATGCGCGACGATGAACATATCTTTGAGTTTATTGGACGCGTAAAGGATTTACGTATAGCTATAATTGACTGCCATCGTACCAGATGTGACTTAGACGAAATCGACGACTTGACGCGACGACATTTCATTCGAGGTACCATTCCCGCATTACGATTCACTCTTGAACAGTACGACCGTTGTTCTCTAGAAACCATTTTCGCTAAAGCCGTAAAAGCATACAAAAGACTCGAAATTGACCGTCAACTTTACGGACGCAACGACCGACGGGATAGATTTTTAGAGACCGGAAATCAGTATCGCAACGACCGACATTCTTCGCCTTATAGATCCGATAATTCTCGACACCGCTCACAGGCGCCTTATTCAACGGATGTTTATAACCGTTCGACTTCACCGTACACTCGCGATAATCTCAATCGCTCTAGCTCATATTACGATAACGCCAACCTGTCGACACCCTCTTATCGCGCCGGAAACATAAATCGTTCACCGTCTCCATACCGTCAGGAGACACATCATATCAGCCGTAGATCAGATTACCAACGCGACAACGTGCAGCGAGCACGTACACCGGATTCCTCAGCACGATCATCGTCCGGCCGGGTTTACGACCAACCCGGAAATTATATTGCACCGCGTGACGATAGCTACGCGTCCCCTCGCTCCGGAACTTTTACGACCGCGCGCGACAACTCCCGCAATTCATACCGTTCCAACTCGAACAATGCGCGCTTCGACTCCCAATATAATAACCGTTCGACGTCAAATAGCCAACAAGACAATTACGTACCGCCTCAACGACGATTCCAGAATAATAATTCCGATTCCGAAAGATTTTGCCGATATTGTAAAACGCCGGGACACGATATTCACGAATGTCGTAAAAGAGAATATAACAACCGTTCGTAGTCGGGAAACGGACCGACCCTCCCATCTCGCCTGAATCTCCGACGGGAGGATAAACCAATCGGTCAGGACAATGACGTTGACCGACGCAACCGAGACCGACGAGACTCAGACCAACGAAGCCGTACTCAACACGTTTCAGCCATTGTGCTAGACCCTAGCTCCGCGATACCCCATGTCCTAATGAAATTTCCCGAAGCGAGCCGAGCCACCAAAATTATGATCGACACTGGCTCGGAGCCAAATGTAATTAAACGTTCACTATTAAAAACGGACACAGCCATCAATACGCGCCAGAAGATTTTTATTACCGGCATAACCGAAGAAGCAATACCTTCGTTCGGCACTGCCTCATTAACTGTTTCCGGTATTCCCGTGTTGTTCCAAGTTGTCCCCGATTCTTTTTCGATTCCCGCTGACGGAATTTTGGGTTCTGCGTTCTTGGTCTCCGGCGCCGAAATTTCCTACGGGAGTCGCACGGTAGAGTGGCAAGGCACCGAATTCCACTTTCTTCGCAACGATAATTGCCATATCGGAAGTCGCTAGTCCGTCTGCGTCGCGTTGAATGCCACGGGCCCATCGGAAGGGTACCTACGACGGCAAGAAATTGCCCCGGAAATACTCGTCCCTGAATGTATAACTAGAATCTCCGACGGTCAAATATACGTACGTTGCTTTAATATTACGGACGAAGCCGTTGATATTCCTACGCCATGCGTAGAGACCGAAGAAATAGAGTAAACCGTACGCCCCGACGATATTGAATCACAACGGTTCTTCGCACTTTCGACTGGAACTAACCCCGCGAATTCACAAACGACCTCTTCAAGGCACCAGGAAATTTTAAACATTATTAATACCGACCACCTAATCGAAAAAGAAAAAGAACATGTTGACAACCTAGTTCGCGAGAATCACGCCTTGTTTCATCTCCCGGGAGATCGTCTCGGAAAGATTAGCAAAGTCAAACACAGCATTGTAACAACCGATAGCGTCCCCATTCACGTCAAACAATACCGGTACCCGCCAATCCACAGAGAGGAAATAGATAAGCAGATGAAGGAGTTGCTCGAGCAGGAGATAGTCACCCCTTCAGTCTCACCGTTTAATAGCCCTCTTTGGATTGTGCCCAAAAAGGCGGACGAGAACGGCAATAAGCGATGGCGCATGGTCATTGACTTTCGCGCACTGAACGAAAAATCGATTCCGGACGCCTATCCACTCCCCAGCATACTCGAGATTCTCGACCAGCTGGGTGGTGCAAAGTATTTTAGCGTTTTTGATTTGGCCAATGGATTCCATCAAATAGGGATGGATCCCCAAGATGCGGCCAAAACGGCGTTCTCAACGCCGTACGGCCATTACGAATTCACGCGCATGCCCTTCGGTTTGAGAAATGCGCCCGTGACTTTCCAAAGACTAATGGACAACGTTCTCACGGTCCTGCAGCGCATTGAGTTGTGTGTTTACCTGGACGACATAGTAATTTACGCCATGAGTCTTTCGAAACATTTGTCAAAATTTAATAAATTAGCATACCGACCACGCGACGCCAACTTAAAATTACAACCCTCCAAATGCGGTTTTCTACATCGGGAAGTGGCATATCTAGGTCACATTATCGGTAAAGACGGCGTAAAACCCTGTCCAAAGAAAATCGCGGCCGTTAAGAATTTTCCGCGATCACAAAATGTTAAAGGAATCCGGGTATTCCTCGGTATGGCCGGATACTATAGACGATTCATACCCAAATTCTCGCATATTTCGAAGCCCCTTACTAACCTTTTGAAACGGGATCATAAATTCGATTGGAAACCAGAGCACGAGAAAACTTTCGACACGCTTCGTCAAATTCTAACCACGGAACCGCTATTGCAATACCCCGACTTCAGTAAAGAGTTTAATATCACTACAGACGCGTCCGGATACGCGTCGGCGGCATTCTTAGCCAGGATGAGCCGGGACAAGACCGCCCCATTGCCTACGCTTCTCGAGTGCTCCATGGGGCCGAGCTAAATTACTCGACCATAGAGAAGGAGTGCTTCGCAATAATTTATTGCACCCAATATTTTCGACCCTACGTTTACGGTCGCAAGTTTAACCTCATCACAGACCATCAGCCCCTGGTCTGGATGAACTCGGTGAAAGACCCTACCTCGCGCCTGCTACGATGGCGACTCAAACTCGCGGAATTTGATTACAAGGTAATCTACAGAGCGGGCAAAAGGAATGTGAACGCGTTCTACTAGTTCCGATTCGTCCAATATTTTCGACGATCCCAGAATCAAGAAAAGCCGAGAATACCAACATTCACGAAAACTAACACCGACACCTTCTCCGTCGCGAACGACACCGCCCCAATCTCCTATTCCTCCCGACAACGACAACGAAGACTTAAACCCACAGACGACGTCAGACTCAGACGCACTTTTCGACGCCCCAAACGTACCTTGTTCACAGACGAAACGAACGTTAGTCCATACCCGAGACTGTCGGTATGATTGTCGCAACCGACGATGGTCGACAATTATGCGAGGATTGCAGCGCCACATATGGGAGAGCGGAAATCTGCCATATCCACACCGTACAGGAGGACATGTACAACAGGTGCCACGACTGCAACCGTCCCATGTGCAAGGCCATGTCCCCGATCTATTGCGTCGACTGCAGCGTGGAAATCGCAGAGATGGAGCTCTTCTTCAGGGAGATTATATACCGGGAGCAGCAGCAAGCAGCGAATCACGGAGCAACAACACCGGTGTAGCCCAAAAAGTGAGACCTCCCCCGCACCTCATTTTTGCACACCATTTCCCCCCCAGAACCAGTGATTGTGCGCGTATCAGACATTTCGATCGCCCCAATTACCCCAAAGACGTTTCATACGCCCCAGTCGACTCTCCCCCGCAGATTTTGACGACGGAAAATAATTTGTGTCTCGTGTACAAAAATTATTTTTCCCTGGGGAGGGAGGTCTCACGTCTGCTGACGTGTTGATGCTGCGAATAGCATCCGTAGATGTTAATTATGCATGATTTATTAATTATATATTTTTATCTCTTTATTTTCTTCTATTTTATATATTTTCATCTTCGTATCCTCTTCTATCTCGCTTCCTCTTTCTCTTCTTTAATTTTCCTTTCTCCTCTCTATAACATCTCTCTCTTTACCTATCTCTTTACCTATCTCTTTACCTACCTTTATACTTACCCTATACTTACCTGTTCTTCTGTATACTTACCTTCGCTTCGTTCTTCTATACTTACCTTTTCATACTTACCTTTTCATACTTACCTTCTATACTTACCTTTTATACTTACCTATCTTCTTCTATACTTACCTTTCTTCTCATAGCTCCTTAAGTACACAACCATTGTAACGCAAACATTGCTAGATTTAAGGCTCCTACGTTTCTTCTTCTTTCCGTTTCTTATTTTCCATTAGCCGCTAAGTACACCAACCTGTAACATAGAACACCGTTAAAATTAAGTCTCTATTCGTCTTTCAATACTCTTTCACACTATATTAATTTCTAAGACGGTAATAGCATAATTGTATTTTTAAAATGTATATAACCATTTCAATAATTATAAAAGTGTGCGCGCGAGCTCCGATGACGCTCGCTAGTCCGCCGCCCGGGGATGCGCGCCTCACTCCATCGCCGTGCGCCCCACTCCGCCGGAGCCCCCACCAATGGGCGCTCCCCTCTCCGCAGTCGACCGCTGGAGAGCGCGGTCAAGCGAACGGCACTTCGTCTCGTGTCAGACTCCGACCAGTACGGTCGACTTCTAGCTCTGTTCCTGCAGAGCCATCATATTTCTAAATTCAGAGGTTCGAGCCCTCCACTCCAGCCGTGGGACTTGTCCCCTGCAGCTTTTCTATTGCGATTCTATTTCCAAACCCGTGCGTTTCTAATTCAATAGTGTATTCATATTCTTCATTTAAAATATAGTTATCTTTATTATTAACCTTAATTCACTCACTATAATTATTTGCCTTCGATTCCTCTCCTGTCTTCATCGGCTTGCTAAATCGACGTTGATCGTTCGCGACGCATTTCGTTTCGCGAACGTTCAATTAGAATAATAGAATCATTCGACAGCACGATCTTCCGCAGAAGATCGCCGTGTTCCCTTCTGGAAAATATCGGTAGTAGTCGCGTTTGCGCCTCCTGTATTGGAGAGACCCATCATCAGAAGCAGCCTTCTTCGAGGACGAGAGAACGTGAGGATCGAGCAGGCTTCGAGTCTACCAGACTAGAAGGACCGTTTAGACGAGAAGCAGCCGTGCAGCCTTTCAACAGGATTTTCCAGCCTCGCTGTACTCCAGCAGGACTTTCCAGCCTTGCCGTAATTCAGCAGGACATTCCAGCGCAGCAGAGATTGCAGTACTACTACACGACCAAGCTGAGCTCATTAGGATTTGCCGCAGCCAACACCAGGACAGCAAACGTAGTTTTGCATTGCGTATTCGAGTTTCGAGGTCGGTGAGTGGGAAATCAAATCTACAAATCCGTCAGGCTCGCAACATCCCGGTTAGACGCGGACGTGTGCGCCGCGTGAAGCTAAAAGCCATACGTTATTAGTTGCGTTTTTAGACTGTGGCCGATGATTCGCGATTTCTTTATATTTTTCGCGAATTCCGTCCCGGGACGTAACACTACCATTGAAAATACCATATAAAATAATGTAATATGCAGTCTATCATTGAAAATACCTTATAATATAACGTAATATGCAATGTATCATTGAAAATACCTTATAATATAATGTAATATGCAGTGTGTCATTGAAAATACCTTATAATATAACGTAATATGCAGTGTATCATTGAAAATACCTTATAATATAACGTAATATACTGTGTATCTTTGAAAATACCTTATAATATAACGTAATATGCAGTGTATCATTGAAAATACCTTATAATATATCGTAATTTGTAGTGTATCATTGAAAATTCCTTATAATATAACGTAATACGTAGTGAATCATTGGAAATACCTTATAACATAACGTTATATGCAGTCTATCATGGAAAATACCTTATAATATAACGTAATATGCAGTGTATCTTTGAAAATACCTTATAATATAATGTAATAGGCAGTGTATCATTGGAAATACATTATAATATAACTTAATGTGCAGTGTGGCATTGAAAATACCTTATAATATAACGTAATATGCAGTGTATCATAGAAAATACCTTATAAATGACGTAATATGCAGTCTATCATTGAAAATACCTTATAATATAACGTAATATGCAGTGTATCATTGAAAATACCATATATTATAACGTAATATGCAGTGTATCATTGACAATACCTTATAATGTAATATAATATGCAGTGTATCATTGAAAATACGTTATAATATAACGTAATAAGCAGTGTATCATTGAAAATACATTATAATATAACGTAATATGCAGTGTATCATTGAAAATACCTTATAACATAATGTAATATGCAGTGTATCATTGAAAATACCTTATAATATAACGTAATATGCAGTGTATCTTTGAAAATACCTTATAATATACTGTAATAGGCAGTGTATAATTGGAAATACCTTATAATATAACGTAATAAGCAGTGTATCATTGAAAATACATTATAATATAACGTAATATGCAGTGTATCATTGAAAATACATTATAATATAACGTAATATGCAGTGTATCATTGAAAATACCTTATAATATAACGTAATATCCAGTCTATCACTGAAAATACCTTATAATATAACGTAATATGCAGTGTATCATTGAAAATACCTTATAATGTAATTTAATATGCAGTGTATCATTTAAAATTCCTTAAAATATAACGTAATATGCAGTGTTTCATTGAAAATACCTTATAATATAACGTAATATGCTGTGTATCATTGAAAATACCTTATAATATAACGTGATATTTGCAGTCTATCATTGAAAATACCTTATTATATAAGGTAATATGCAGTGTATCATTGAAAATAGCTTATAATATAACGTAATATGCAGTGTATCATTGAAAATACCTTATAATGTAATGTAATATGCAGTGTATCATTGAAAATAGATTTTAATATAACGTAATATGCAGTGAATCATTGAAAATACCCTATAAATAACCTAATATGCAGTCTATCATTGAAAATACCTCATAATATAACGTAATATGCAGTGTATCATTGAAAATACCTTATAATATAACGTAATATACAGTGTATCATTGAAAATACTTTAGAATATATCGTAATTGTAGTGTATCATTGAAAATACCTTATAATATAACGTAATATGCAGTGTATCATTGAAAATAGCTTATAATATAACGTAATATGCAGTCTCCCATTGAAAATACATTATAAAATAATGTAATATGCAGTGTATCATTGAAAATAACTTATAATATAACGTAATATGCAGTGTATCATTGAAAATACCTTATAATATAACGTGATATTTGCAGTCTATCATTGAAAATACCTTATTATATAAGGTAATATGCAGTCTATCAATGAAAATAACATATAATATAACGTAATACGCAGTGTATCATTGAAAATACCTTATAATATAACGTAATATACAGTGTATCATTGAAAATACTTTAGAATATATCGTAATTGTAGTGTATCATTGAAAATACCTTATAATATAAGGTAATATGCAATGTATCATTGAAAATACTTTATAATATATCGTAATTTGTAGTGTATCATTGAAAATACCTTATAATATAACGTAATTTGTAGTGTATCATTGAAAATATATTATAATATAAAGTAATATGCAGTGTATCATTGAATATAGCTTATAATATAACGTAATATGCAGTGTATCATTGAAAATACCTTATAATATAACGTAATATACAGTGTATCATCGAAAATACTTTATAATATATCGTAATTTGTAGGGTATCATTGAAAATACCGTATAATATAACGTAATATGCAATGTATCATTGAAAATACCTTATAATATAACGTAATATCCAGTCTATCACTGAAAATACCTTATAATATAACGTAATATGCAGTGTATCATTGAAAATACCTTATAATATAACATAATATGCTGTGTGTTATTGAAATTACCTAATAATATATCGTAATATGCAGTGTATCATTGATAATACCTTATAATATAACATAATATGCAGTGTGTTATTGAAAATACCTTATAATGTAATGTAATATGCAGTGTATCATTGAAAATACCTTATAATGTAATGTAATATGCAGTGTATCATTGAAAATACCTTATAATATAACGTAATATGCAGTGTATCATTGAAAATACCTTATAATATAACGTGATATTTGCAGTCTATCATTGAAAATACCTTATTATATATAGTAGTTTATCATTGAAAATACCTTATAATGTAATGTAATATGCAGTGTATCATTGAAAATACCTTATAATATATCGTAATTTGTAGTGTATCATTGAAAATAGCTTATAATATAACGTAATATGCAGTCTCCCATTGAAAATACATTATAAAATAATGTAATATGCAGTGTATCATTGAAAATAACTTATAATATAACGTAATATGCAGTGTATCATTGAAAATAACTTATAATATAATGTAATATGCAGTGTATCATTGAAAATACTTTTTAATATAACGTAATATGCAGTGATTCATTGAAAATACATTATAATGAAACGTAATATTTGCAGTCCGTCATTGAAAATACCTTATAATGTAATGTAATATGCAGTGTATCATTGAAAATACCTGATAATGTAACGTAGTATGCAGTGTATCATTGAAAATACCTTATAATATTACGTAATATGCAGTGTATCATTGAAAATACCTTATAATATAACATAATATGCTGTGTCTTATTGAAATTACCTAGTAATATATCGTAATATGCAGTGTATCATTGATAATACCTTATAATATAACGTAATATGCAGTGTATCATTGAAAATACTTTATAATATAACATAATATGCTGTGTGTTATTGAAATTACCTAATAACATATCGTAATATGCAGTGTATCATTGATAATACCTTATAATATAACATAATATGCAGTGTGTTATTGAAAATACCTTATAATGTAATGTAATATGCAGTGTATCATTGAAAATAACTTATAATATAATGTAATATGCAGTGTATCATTGAAAATACTTTTTAATATAACGTAATATGCAGTGTATCATTGAAAATACCTTATAATACAATGTAATATGCAGTCTATCATTGGAAATACCGTATAATATAACGTAATATGCAGTCGATCATTGAAAATACCTTATAATATAACGTAATATGCAATGTATCATTGAAAATACTTTATAATATATCGTAATTTGTAGTGTATCATTGAAAATACCTTATAATATAACGTAATTTGTAGTGTATTATTGAAAATACCTTATAATATAAAGTAATATGCAGTGTATCATTGAAAATAGCTTATAATATAACGTAATATGCAGTCTCCCATTGAAAATACATTATAAAATAATGTAATATGCAGTGTATCATTGAAAATAACTTATAATATAATGTAATATGCAGTGTATCATTGAAAATACTTTTTAATATAACGTAATATGCAGTGATTCATTGAAAATACATTATAATGAAACGTAATATTTGCAGTCCGTCATTGAAAATACCTTATAATGTAATGTAATATGCAGTGTATCATTGAAAATACCTGATAATGTAACGTAGTATGCAGTGTATCATTGAAAATACCTTATAATATTACGTAATATGCAGTGTATCATTGAAAATACCTTATAATATAACATAATATGCTGTGTGTTATTGAAATTACCTAATAATATATCGTAATATGCAGTGTATCATTGATAATACCTTATAATATAACATAATATGCAGTGTGTTATTGAAAATACCTTATAATGTAATGTAATATGCAGTGTATCATTGAAAATAACTTATAATATAATGTAATATGCAGTGTATCATTGAAAATACTTTTTAATATAACGTAATATGCAGTGTATCATTGAAAATACCTTATAATACAATGTAATATGCAGTCTATCATTGGAAATACCATATAATATAACGTAATATGCAGTCGATCATTGAAAATACCTTATAATATAACGTAATATGCAATGTATCATTGAAAATACTTTATAATATATCGTAATTTGTTGTGTATCATTGAAAATACCTTATAATATAACGTAATTTGTAGTGTATTATTGAAAATACCTTATAATATAAAGTAATATGCAGTGTATCATTGAAAATACATTATAATGAAACGTAATATTTGCAGTCCGTCATTGAAAATACCTTATAATGTAATGTAATATGCAGTGTATCATTGAAAATACCTGATAATGTAACGTAGTATGCAGTGTATCATTGAAAATACCTTATAATATAACATAATATGCTGTGTGTTATTGAAATTACCTAATAATATATCGTAATATGCAGTGTATCATTGATAATACCTTATAATATAACGTAATATGCAGTGTATCATTGAAAATACTTTATAATATAACATAATATGCTGTGTGTTATTGAAATTACCTAATAACATATCGTAATATGCAGTGTATCATTGATAATACCTTATAATATAACATAATATGCAGTGTGTTATTGAAAATACCTTATAATGTAATGTAATATGCAGTGTATCATTGAAAATACCTTATAATGTAATGTAATATGCAGTGTATCATTGAAAATACCTTATAATATAACGTAATATGCAGTGTATCATTGAAAATACCTTATAATATAACGTGATATTTGCAGTCTATCATTGAAAATACCTTATTATATATAGTAGTTTATCATTGAAAATACTTTATAATATATCGTAATTTGTAGTGTATCATTGAAAATACCTTATAATATAACGTAATTTGTAGTGTATTATTGAAAATACCTTATAATATAAAGTAATATGCAGTGTATCATTGAAAATAGCTTATAATATAACGTAATATGCAGTCTCCCATTGAAAATACATTATAAAATAATGTAATATGCAGTGTATCATTGAAAATAACTTATAATATAATGTAATATGCAGTGTATCATTGAAAATACTTTTTAATATAACGTAATATGCAGTGATTCATTGAAAATACATTATAATGAAACGTAATATTTGCAGTCCGTCATTGAAAATACCTTATAATGTAATGTAATATGCAGTGTATCATTGAAAATACCTGATAATGAAACGTAGTATGCAGTGTATCATTGAAAATACCTTATAATATAACGTAATATGCAGTGTATCATTGAAAATACCTTATAATACAATGTAATATGCAGTCTATCATTGGAAATACCATATAATATAACGTAATATGCAGTCGATCATTGAAAATACCTTATAATATAACGTAATATGCAATGTATCATTGAAAATACTTTATAATATATCGTAATTTGTTGTGTATCATTGAAAATACCTTATAATATAACGTAATTTGTAGTGTATTATTGAAAATACCTTATAATATAAAGTAATATGCAGTGTATCATTGAAAATACATTATAATGAAACGTAATATTTGCAGTCCGTCATTGAAAATACCTTATAATGTTATGTAATATGCAGTTTATCATTGAAAATACCTGATAATGTAACGTAGTATGCAGTGTATCATTGAAAATACCTTATAATATAACATAATATGCTGTGTGTTATTGAAATTACCTAATAATATATCGTAATATGCAGTGTATCATTGATAATACCTTACAATATAACGTAATATGCAGTGTATCATTGAAAATACTTTATAATATAACATAATATGCTGTGTGTTATTGAAATTACCTAATAACATATCGTAATATGCAGTGTATCATTGATAATACCTTATAATATAACATAATATGCAGTGTGTTATTGAAAATACCTTATAATGTAATGTAATATGCAGTGTATCATTGAAAATAACTTATAATATAATGTAATATGCAGTGTATCATTGAAAATACTTTTTAATATAACATAATATGCTGTGTGTTATTGAAATTACCTAATAACATATCGTAATATGCAGTGTATCATTGATAATACCTTATAATATAACATAATATGCAGTGTGTTATTGAAAATACCTTATAATGTAATGTAATATGCAGTGTATCATTGAAAATAACTTATAATATAATGTAATATGCAGTGTATCATTGAAAATACTTTTTAATATAACGTAATATGCAGTGTATCATTGAAAATACCTTATAATACAATGTAATATGCAGTCTATCATTGGAAATACCGTATAATATAACGTAATATGCAGTCGATCATTGAAAATACCTTATAATATAACGTAATATGCAATGTATCATTGAAAATACTTTATAATATATCGTAATTTGTAGTGTATCATTGAAAATACCTTATAATATAACGTAATTTGTAGTGTATTATTGAAAATACCTTATAATATAAAGTAATATGCAGTGTATCATTGAAAATAGCTTATAATATAACGTAATATGCAGTCTCCCATTGAAAATACATTATAAAATAATGTAATATGCAGTGTATCATTGAAAATAACTTATAATATAATGTAATATGCAGTGTATCATTGAAAATACTTTTTAATATAACGTAATATGCAGTGATTCATTGAAAATACATTATAATGAAACGTAATATTTGCAGTCCGTCATTGAAAATACCTTATAATGTAATGTAATATGCAGTGTATCATTGAAAATACCTGATAATGTAACGTAGTATGCAGTGTATCATTGAAAATACCTTATAATATTACGTAATATGCAGTGTATCATTGAAAATACCTTATAATATAACATAATATGCTGTGTGTTATTGAAATTACCTAATAATATATCGTAATATGCAGTGTATCATTGATAATACCTTATAATATGACATAATATGCAGTGTGTTATTGAAAATACCTTATAATGTAATGTAATATGCAGTGTATCATTGAAAATAACTTATAATATAATGTAATATGCAGTGTATCATTGAAAATACTTTTTAATATAACGTAATATGCAGTGTATCATTGAAAATACCTTATAATACAATGTAATATGCAGTCTATCATTGGAAATACCATATAATATAACGTAATATGCAGTCGATCATTGAAAATACCTTATAATATAACGTAATATGCAATGTATCATTGAAAATACTTTATAATATATCGTAATTTGTTGTGTATCATTGAAAATACCTTATAATATAACGTAATTTGTAGTGTATTATTGAAAATACCTTATAATATAAAGTAATATGCAGTGTATCATTGAAAATACATTATAATGAAACGTAATATTTGCAGTCCGTCATTGAAAATACCTTATAATGTAATGTAATATGCAGTGTATCATTGAAAATACCTGATAATGTAACGTAGTATGCAGTGTATCATTGAAAATACCTTATAATATAACATAATATGCTGTGTGTTATTGAAATTACCTAATAATATATCGTAATATGCAGTGTATCATTGATAATACCTTACAATATAACGTAATATGCAGTGTATCATTGAAAATACTTTATAATATAACATAATATGCTGTGTGTTATTGAAATTACCTAATAACATATCGTAATATGCAGTGTATCATTGATAATACCTTATAATATAACATAATATGCAGTGTGTTATTGAAAATACCTTATAATGTAATGTAATATGCAGTGTATCATTGAAAATACCTTATAATGTAATGTAATATGCAGTGTATCATTGAAAATACCTTATAATATAACGTAATATGCAGTGTATCATTGAAAATACCTTATAATATAACGTGATATTTGCAGTCTATCATTGAAAATACCTTATTATATATAGTAGTTTATCATTGAAAATACTTTATAATATATCGTAATTTGTAGTGTATCATTGAAAATACCTTATAATATAACGTAATTTGTAGTGTATTATTGAAAATACCTTATAATATAAAGTAATATGCAGTGTATCATTGAAAATAGCTTATAATATAACGTAATATGCAGTCTCCCATTGAAAATACATTATAAAATAATGTAATATGCAGTGTATCATTGAAAATAACTTATAATATAATGTAATATGCAGTGTATCATTGAAAATACTTTTTAATATAACGTAATATGCAGTGATTCATTGAAAATACATTATAATGAAACGTAATATTTGCAGTCCGTCATTGAAAATACCTTATAATGTAATGTAATATGCAGTGTATCATTGAAAATACCTGATAATGAAACGTAGTATGCAGTGTATCATTGATAATACCTTATAATATAACGTAATATGCAGTGTATCATTGAAAATACCTTATAATACAATGTAATATGCAGTCTATCATTGGAAATACCATATAATATAACGTAATATGCAGTCGATCATTGAAAATACCTTATAATATAACGTAATATGCAATGTATCATTGAAAATACTTTATAATATATCGTAATTTGTTGTGTATCATTGAAAATACCTTATAATATAACGTAATTTGTAGTGTATTATTGAAAATACCTTATAATATAAAGTAATATGCAGTGTATCATTGAAAATACATTATAATGAAACGTAATATTTGCAGTCCGTCATTGAAAATACCTTATAATGTTATGTAATATGCAGTGTATCATTGAAAATACCTGATAATGTAACGTAGTATGCAGTGTATCATTGAAAATACCTTATAATATAACATAATATGCTGTGTGTTATTGAAATTACCTAATAATATATCGTAATATGCAGTGTATCATTGATAATACCTTACAATATAACGTAATATGCAGTGTATCATTGAAAATACTTTATAATATAACATAATATGCTGTGTGTTATTGAAATTACCTAATAACATATCGTAATATGCAGTGTACCATTGATAATACCTTATAATATAACATAATATGCAGTGTGTTATTGAAAATACCTTATAATGTAATGTAATATGCAGTGTATCATTGAAAATAACTTATAATATAATGTAATATGCAGTGTATCATTGAAAATACTTTTTAATATAACGTAATATGCAGTGATTCATTGAAAATACATTATAATGAAACGTAATATTTGCAGTCCGTCATTGAAAATACCTTATAATGTAATGTAATATGCAGTGTATCATTGAAAATACCTGATAATGTAACGCAGTATGCAGTGTATCATTGAAAATACCTTATAATATTACGTAATATGCAGTGTATCATTGAAAATACCTTATAATATAACATAATATGCTGTGTCTTATTGAAATTACCTAATAATATATCGTAATATGCAGTGTATCATTGATAATACCTTATAATATAACGTAATATGCAATGTATCATTGAAAATACTTTATAATATATCGTAATTTGTAGTGTATCATTGAAAATACCTTATAATATAACGTAATTTGTAGTGTATCATTGAAAATATATTATAATATAAAGTAATATGCAGTGTATCATTGAATATAGCTTATAATATAACGTAATATGCAGTGTATCATTGATAATACCTTATAATATAACATAATATGCAGTGTGTTATTGAAAATACCTTATAATGTAATGTAATATGCAGTGTATCATTGAAAATACCTTATAATGTAATGTAATATGCAGTGTATCATTGAAAATACCTTATAATATAACGTAATATGCAGTGTATCATTGAAAATACCTTATAATATAACGTGATATTTGCAGTCTATCATTGAAAATACCTTATTATATATAGTAGTTTATCATTGAAAATACTTTATAATATATCGTAATTTGTAGTGTATCATTGAAAATACCTTATAATATAACGTAATTTGTAGTGTATTATTGAAAATACCTTATAATATAAAGTAATATGCAGTGTATCATTGAAAATAGCTTATAATATAACGTAATATGCAGTCTCCCATTGAAAATACATTATAAAATAATGTAATATGCAGTGTATCATTGAAAATAACTTATAATATAATGTAATATGCAGTGTATCATTGAAAATACTTTTTAATATAACGTAATATGCAGTGATTCATTGAAAATACATTATAATGAAACGTAATATTTGCAGTCCGTCATTGAAAATACCTTATAATGTAATGTAATATGCAGTGTATCATTGAAAATACCTTATAATATTACGTAATATGCAGTGTATCATTGAAAATACCTTATAATATAACATAATATGCTGTGTGTTATTGAAATTACCTAATAATATATCGTAATATGCAGTATATCATTGATAATACCTTATAATATAACGTAATATGCAGTGTATCATTGAAAATACTTTATAATATAACATAATATGCTGTGTGTTATTGAAATTACCTAATAACATATCGTAATATGCAGTGTATCATTGATAATACCTTATAATATAACATAATATGCAGTGTGTTATTGAAAATACCTTATAATGTAATGTAATATGCAGTGTATCATTGAAAATAACTTATAATATAATGTAATATGCAGTGTATCATTGAAAATACTTTTTAATATAACGTAATATGCAGTGTATCATTGAAAATACCTTATAATACAATGTAATATGCAGTCTATCATTGGAAATACCATATAATACAACGTAATATGCAGTCGATCATTGAAAATACCTTATAATATAACGTAATATGCAATGTATCATTGAAAATACTTTATAATATATCGTAATTTGTAGTGTATCATTGAAAATACCTTATAATATAACGTAATTTGTAGTGTATTATTGAAAATACCTTATAATATAAAGTAATATGCAGTGTATCATTGAAAATAGCTTATAATATAACGTAATATGCAGTCTCCCATTGAAAATACATTATAAAATAATGTAATATGCAGTGTATCATTGAAAATAACTTATAATATAATGTAATATGCAGTGTATCATTGAAAATACCTTATAATGTAATGTAATATGCAGTGTATCATTGAAAATACCTGATAATGTAACGTAGTATGCAGTGTATCATTGAAAATACCTTATAATATTACGTAATATGCAGTGTATCATTGAAAATACCTTATAATATAACATAATATGCTGTGTGTTATTGAAATTACCTAATAATATATCGTTGTTCGGGATTGGCTGGGTGTGTCGACAGCGTCAGCGTAACGATTAAGTACAGCCATGCGCTATTGGCTAATCGCACTGGAACTACGAGATCTGGAATCGATCGACGGCTCGCTAAGTCATTGGCCGCCACCGTCGAGATCGACTTAATCGATTATCGACCGCGGAGCGCTACGCTGATTGACGGATCGCGCTTGCGACCCGCCAATCAGGCGCTCGACGGTGACGGCTAACGGCCAGCTGAGCGATCGATTACCAGTTCTCTATAGATCTCCAGCGAACAAACAGCGATTCTATCTTTCTTTCTCTCTTTCGAATTCAAGTGTACAAGCGTCGGTTGACCGGTCACTGTGAGTTAAAAGATCCTCCTACGTCCGCGGAGCTTTCCGGGAAAAGAAGGAGCTACTATTAACAATTCTAAAGTCCACGGTTTTATTGTAAAGTAAACTCACGCGCTCGTGTCGAGTTTACAGTTTAATTGTATAAGTTAAGAGTCGACGAGTTCCCACTAAGGGATTAATAAATTGACTTTTCTTTGACTCGAATCGTTTCTATCATCCTGGTCTCAAACAATCGTAATATGCAGTGTATCATTGATAATACCTTATAATATAACGTAATATGCAGTGTATCATTGAAAATACTTTATAATATAACATAATATGCTGTGTGTTATTGAAATTACCTAATAACATATCGTAATATGCAGTGTATCATTGATAATACCTTATAATATAACATAATATGCAGTGTGTTATTGAAAATACCTTATAATGTAATGTAATATGCAGTGTATCATTGAAAATAACTTATAATATAATGTAATATGCAGTGTATCATTGAAAATACTTTTTAATATAACGTAATATGCAGTGTATCATTGAAAATAACTTATAATATAACGTAATTTGTAGTGTATCATTGAAAATATATTATAATATAAAGTAATATGCAGTGTATCATTGAATATAGCTTATAATATAACGTAATATGCAGTGTATCATTGATAATACCTTATAATATAACATAATATGCAGTGTGTTATTGAAAATACCTTATAATGTAATGTAATATGCAGTGTATCATTGAAAATACCTTATAATATAACGTAATATGCAGTGTATCATTGAAAATACCTTATAATATAACGTGATATTTGCAGTCTATCATTGAAAATACCTGATTATATATAGTAGTTTATCATTGAAAATACTTTATAATATAACATAATATGCTGTGTGTTATTGAAATTACCTAATAACATATCGTAATATGCAGTGTATCATTGATAATACCTTATAATATAACGTAATATGCAGTGTGTTATTGAAAATACCTTATAATGTAATGTAATATGCAGTGTATCATTGAAAATAACTTATAATATAATGTAATATGCAGTGTATCATTGAAAATACTTTTTAATATAACGTAATATGCAGTGATTCATTGAAAATACATTATAATGAAACGTAATATTTGCAGTCCGTCATTGAAAATACCTTATAATGTAATGTAATATGCAGTGTATCATTGAAAATACCTGATAATGTAACGTAGTATGCAGTGTATCATTGAAAATACCTTATAATATTACGTAATATGCAGTGTATCATTGAAAATACCGTATAATATAACGTAATATACAGTGTATCATTGAAAATACTTTAGAATATATCGTAATTGTAGTGTATCATTGAAAATACCTTATAATATAACGTAATATTCAGTGTATCATTGAAAATAGCTTATAATATAACGTAATATGCAGTGTATCATTGAAAATACCTTATAATATAACGTGATATTTGCAGTCTATCATTGAAAATACCTTATTATATAAGGTAATATGCAGTCTATCAATGAAAATAACTTATAATTTAACGTAATACGCAGTGTATCATTGAAAATACCTTATAATATTACGTAATATGCAGTGTATCATTGAAAATACCTTATAATATAACATAATATGCTGTGTGTTATTGAAATTACCTAATAATATATCGTAATATGCAGTGTATCATTGATAATACCTTATAATATAACGTAATATGCAGTGTATCATTGAAAATACTTTATAATATAACATAATATGCTGTGTGTTATTGAAATTACCTAATAACATATCGTAATATGCAGTGTATCATTGATAATACCTTATAATATAACGTAATATGCAGTGTGTTATTGAAAATACCTTATAATGTAATGTAATATGCAGTGTATCATTGAAAATAACTTATAATATAATGTAATATGCAGTGTATCATTGAAAATACTTTTTAATATAACGTAATATGCAGTGATTCATTGAAAATACATTATAATGAAACGTAATATTTGCAGTCCGTCATTGAAAATACCTTATAATGTAATGTAATATGCAGTGTATCATTGAAAATACCTGATAATGTAACGTAGTATGCAGTGTATCATTGAAAATACCTTATAATATTACGTAATATGCAGTGTATCATTGAAAATACCGTATAATATAACGTAATATACAGTGTATCATTGAAAATACTTTAGAATATATCGTAATTGTAGTGTATCATTGAAAATACCTTATAATATAACGTAATATTCAGTGTATCATTGAAAATAGCTTATAATATAACGTAATATGCAGTGTATCATTGAAAATACCTTATAATATAACGTAATATGCAGTGTATCATTGAAAATACCTTATAATATAACGTGATATTTGCAGTCTCCCATTGAAAATACATTATAAAATAATGTAATATGCAGTGTATCATTGAAAATAACTTATAATATAATGTAATATGCAGTGTATCATTGAAAATACTTTTTAATATAACGTAATATGCAGTGATTCATTGAAAATACATTATAATGAAACGTAATATTTGCAGTCCGTCATTGAAAATACCTTATAATGTAATGTAATATGCAGTGTATCATTGAAAATACCTGATAATGTAACGTAGTATGCAGTGTATCATTGAAAATACCTTATAATATTACGTAATATGCAGTGTATCATTGAAAATACCTTATAATATAACATAATATGCTGTGTGTTATTGAAATTACCTAATAATATATCGTAATATGCAGTGTATCATTGATAATACCTTATAATATAACGTAATATGCAGTGTATCATTGAAAATACCTTATAATATAACGTAATATGCAGTGTATCATTGAAAATACCTTATAATATAACGTGATATTTGCAGTCTCCCATTGAAAATACATTATAAAATAATGTAATATGCAGTGTATCATTGAAAATAACTTATAATATAATGTAATATGCAGTGTATCATTGAAAATACTTTTTAATATAACGTAATATGCAGTGATTCATTGAAAATACATTATAATGAAACGTAATATTTGCAGTCCGTCATTGAAAATACCTTATAATGTAATGTAATATGCAGTGTATCATTGAAAATACCTGATAATGTAACGTAGTATGCAGTGTATCATTGAAAATACCTTATAATATTACGTAATATGCAGTGTATCATTGAAAATACCTTATAATATAACATAATATGCTGTGTGTTATTGAAATTACCTAATAATATATCGTAATATGCAGTGTATCATTGATAATACCTTATAATATAACGTAATATGCAGTGTATCATTGAAAATACTTTATAATATAACATAATATGCTGTGTGTTATTGAAATTACCTAATAACATATCGTAATATGCAGTGTATCATTGATAATACCTTATAATATAACATAATATGCAGTGTGTTATTGAAAATACCTTATAATGTAATGTAATATGCAGTGTATCATTGAAAATAACTTATAATATAATGTAATATGCAGTGTATCATTGAAAATACTTTTTAATATAACGTAATATGCAGTGTATCATTGAAAATACCTTATAATACAATGTAATATGCAGTCTATCATTGGAAATACCGTATAATATAACGTAATATGCAGTCGATCATTGAAAATACCTTATAATATAACGTAATATGCAATGTATCATTGAAAATACTTTATAATATATCGTAATTTGTAGTGTATCATTGAAAATACCTTATAATATAACGTAATTTGTAGTGTATTATTGAAAATACCTTATAATATAAAGTAATATGCAGTGTATCATTGAAAATAGCTTATAATATAACGTAATATGCAGTCTCCCATTGAAAATACATTATAAAATAATGTAATATGCAGTGTATCATTGAAAATAACTTATAATATAATGTAATATGCAGTGTATCATTGAAAATACTTTTTAATATAACGTAATATGCAGTGATTCATTGAAAATACATTATAATGAAACGTAATATTTGCAGTCCGTCATTGAAAATACCTTATAATGTAATGTAATATGCAGTGTATCATTGAAAATACCTGATAATGTAACGTAGTATGCAGTGTATCATTGAAAATACCTTATAATATTACGTAATATGCAGTGTATCATTGAAAATACCTTATAATATAACATAATATGCTGTGTGTTATTGAAATTACCTAATAATATATCGTAATATGCAGTGTATCATTGAAAATACCTTATAATATAACGTAATATGCAGTGTATCATTGAAAATACTTTATAATATAACATAATATGCTGTGTGTTATTGAAATTACCTAATAACATATCGTAATATGCAGTGTATCATTGATAATACCTTATAATATAACGTAATATGCAGTGTGTTATTGAAAATACCTTATAATGTAATGTAATATGCAGTGTATCATTGAAAATAACTTATAATATAATGTAATATGCAGTGTATCATTGAAAATACTTTTTAATATAACGTAATATGCAGTGATTCATTGAAAATAAATTATAATGAAACGTAATATTTGCAGTCCGTCATTATAAAATACCTTATAATGTAATGTAATATGCAGTGTATCATTGAAAATACCTGATAATGTAACGTAGTATGCAGTGTATCATTGAAAATACCTTATAATATTACGTAATATGCAGTGTATCATTGAAAATACCGTATAATATAACGTAATATACAGTGTATCATTGAAAATACTTTAGAATATATCGTAATTGTAGTGTATCATTGATAATACCTTATAATATAACGTAATATGCAGTGTATCATTGAAAATACCTTATAATACAATGTAATATGCAGTCTATCAGTGTATCATTGAAAATACCTTATAATATAACGTGATATTTGCAGTCTATCATTGAAAATACCTTATTATATAAGGTAATATGCAGTGTATCAATGAAAATAACTTATAATTTAACGTAATACGCAGTGTATCATTGAAAATACCTTATAATATAACGTGATATTTGCAGTCTATCATTGACAATACCTTATTATATATAGTAGTTTATCATTGAAAATACCTTATAATGTAATGTAATATGCAGTGTATCATTGAAAATACATTATAATATATCGTAATTTGTAGTGTATCATTGAAAATAGCTTATAATATAACGTAATATGCAGTCTCCCATTGAAAATACATTATAAAATAATGTAATATGCAGTGTATCATTGAAAATAACTTATAATATAATGTAATATGCAGTGTATCATTGAAAATACCTTATAATATAACGTAATATGCAGTGTATCATTGAAAATACCGTATAATATAACGTAATATACAGTGTATCATTGAAAATACTTTAGAATATATCGTAATTGTAGTGTATCATTGAAAATACCTTATAATATAACGTAATATTCAGTGTATCATTGAAAATAGCTTATAATATAACGTAATATGCAGTGTATCATTGAAAATACCTTATAATATAACGTGATATTTGCAGTCTATCATTGAAAATACCTTATTATATAAGGTAATATGCAGTCTATCAATGAAAATAACTTATAATTTAACGTAATACGCAGTGTATCATTGAAATTACCTTATAATATAACGTGATATTTGCAGTCTATCATTGACAATACCTTATTATATATAGTAGTTTATCATTGAAAATACCTTATAATGTAATGTAATATGCAGTGTATCATTGAAAATACATTATAATATATCGTAATTTGTAGTGTATCATTGAAAATAGCTTATAATATAACGTAATATGCAGTCTCCCATTGAAAATACATTATAAAATAATGTAATATGCAGTGTATCATTGAAAATAACTTATAATATAATGTTATATGCAGTGTATCATTGAAAATACCTTATAATGTAACATAATATGCTGTGTGTTATTGAAAATACCTTATAATGTAATATGCAGTGTATCATTGAAAATACCTTATAATGTAATGTAATATGCAGTGTATCATTGAAAATACCTTATAATATAACGTAATATGCAGTGTATCATTGAAAATAACTTATAATATAATGTAATATGCAGTGTATCATTGAAAATACTTTTTAATATAACGTAATATGCAGTGATTCATTGAAAATAAATTATAATGAAACGTAATATTTGCAGTCCGTCATTATAAAATACCTTATAATGTAATGTAATATGCAGTGTATCATTGAAAATACCTGATAATGTAACGTAGTATGCAGTGTATCATTGAAAATACCTTATAATATTACGTAATATGCAGTGTATCATTGAAAATACCGTATAATATAACGTAATATACAGTGTATCATTGAAAATACTTTAGAATATATCGTAATTGTAGTGTATCATTGAAAATACCTTATAATATAACGTAATATTCAGTGTATCATTGAAAATAGCTTATAATATAACGTAATATGCAGTGTATCATTGAAAATACCTTATAATATAACGTGATATTTGCAGTCTATCATTGAAAATACCTTATTATATAAGGTAATATGCAGTGTATCAATGAAAATAACTTATAATTTAACGTAATACGCAGTGTATCATTGAAAATACCTTATAATATAACGTGATATTTGCAGTCTATCATTGACAATACCTTATTATATATAGTAGTTTATCATTGAAAATACCTTATAATGTAATGTAATATGCAGTGTATCATTGAAAATACATTATAATATATCGTAATTTGTAGTGTATCATTGAAAATAGCTTATAATATAACGTAATATGCAGTCTCCCATTGAAAATACATTATAAAATAATGTAATATGCAGTGTATCATTGAAAATAACTTATAATATAATGTAATATGCAGTGTATCATTGAAAATACCTTATAATATAACGTAATATGCAGTGTATCATTGAAAATACCTTATAATATAACGTAATATACAGTGTATCATTGAAAATACTTTAGAATATATCGTAATTGTAGTGTATCATTGAAAATACCTTATAATATAACGTAATATTCAGTGTATCATTGAAAATAGCTTATAATATAACGTAATATGCAGTGTATCATTGAAAATACCTTATAATATAACGTGATATTTGCAGTCTATCATTGAAAATACCTTATTATATAAGGTAATATGCAGTCTATCAATGAAAATAACTTATAATATAACGTAATACGCAGTGTATCATTGAAAATACCTTATAATATAACGTGATATTTGCAGTCTATCATTGACAATACCTTATTATATATAGTAGTTTATCATTGAAAATACCTTATAATGTAATGTAATATGCAGTGTATCATTGAAAATACATTATAATATATCGTAATTTGTAGTGTATCATTGAAAATAGCTTATAATATAACGTAATATGCAGTCTCCCATTGAAAATACATTATAAAATAATGTAATATGCAGTGTATCATTGAAAATAACTTATAATATAATGTAATATGCAGTGTATCATTGAAAATACCTTATAATGTAACATAATATGCTGTGTGTTATTGAAAATACCTTATAATGTAATATGCAGTGTATCATTGAAAATACCTTATAATGTAATGTAATATGCAGTGTATCATTGAAAATACCTTATAATATAACGTAATATGCAGTGTATCATTGAAAATACTTTAGAATATATCGTAATTGTAGTGTATCATTGAAAATACCTTATAATATAACGTAATATTCAGTGTATCATTGAAAATAGCTTATAATATAACATAATATGCAGTGTATCATTGAAAATAACTTATAATATAATGTAATATGCAGTGTATCATTGAAAATACTTTTTAATATAACGTAATATGCAGTGATTCATTGAAAATACATTATAATGAAACGTAATATTTGCAGTCCGTCATTGAAAATACCTTATAATGTAATGTAATATGCAGTGTATCATTGAAAATACCTGATAATATAACGTAATATTCAGTGTATCATTGAAAATAGCTTATAATATAACGTAATATGCAGTGTATCATTGAAAATAGCTTATAATATAACGTAATATGCAGTGTATCATTGAAAATACCTTATAATATAACGTGATATTTGCAGTCTATCATTGAAAATACCTTATTATATAAGGTAATATGCAGTCTATCAATGAAAATAACTTATAATATAACGTAATACGCAGTGTATCATTGAAAATACCTTATAATATAACGTGATATTTGCAGTCTATCATTGACAATACCTTATTATATATAGTAGTTTATCATTGAAAATACCTTATAATGTAATGTAATATGCAGTGTATCATTGAAAATACCTTATAATATATCGTAATTTGTAGTGTATCATTGAAAATAGCTTATAATATATCGTAATATGCAGTCTCCCATTGAAAATACATTATAAAATAATGTAATATGCAGTGTATCATTGAAAATAACTTATAATATAATGTAATATGCAGTGTATCATTGAAAATACCTTATAATGTAACATAATATGCTGTGTGTTATTGAAAATACCTTATAATGTAATATGCAGTGTATCATTGAAAATACCTTATAATGTAATGTAATATGCAGTGTATCATTGAAAATAGCTTATTATATAAGGTAATATGCAGTCCATCAATGAAAATAACTTATAATATAACGTAATACGCAGTGTATCATTGAAAATACCTTATAATATAACGTAATATACAGTGTATCATTGAAAATACTTTAGAATATATCGTAATTGTAGTGTATCATTGAAAATACCTTATAATATATCGTAATATGCAATGTATCATTGAAAATACTTTATAATATATCGTAATTTGTAGTGTATCATTGAAAATACCTTATAATATAACGTAATTTGTAGTGTATCATTGAAAATATATTATAATATAAAGTAAAATGCAGTGTATCATTGAAAATAGCTTATAATATAACGTAATATGCAGTGTATCATTGAAAATACCTTATAATATAACGTAATATGAAGTCTCCCATTGAAAATACATTATAAAATAATGTAATATGCAGTGTATCATTGAAAATAACTTATAATATAATGTAATATGCAGTGTATCATTGAAAATACTTTTTAATATAACGTAATATGCAGTGATTCATTGAAAATACATTATAATGAAACGTAATATTTGCAGTCCGTCATTGAAAATACCTTATAATGTAATGTAATATGCAGTGTATCATTGAAAATACCTGATAATGTAACGTAGTATGCAGTGTATCATTGAAAATACCTTATAATATTACGTAATATGCAGTGTATCATTGAAAATACCTTATAATATTACGTAATATGCAGTGTATCATTGAAAATACCTTATAATATAAAATAATATGCTGTGTGTTATTGAAATTACCTAATAATATAACGTAATATGCAGTGTATCATTGAAAATACTTTATAATATAACATAATATGCTGTGTGTTATTGAAATTACCTAATAACATATCGTAATATGCAGTGTATCATTGAAAATACCTTATAATATAACGTAATATACAGTGTATCATTGAAAATACTTTAGAATATATCGTAATTGTAGTGTATCATTGAAAATACCTTATAATATATCGTAATATGCAATGTATCATTGAAAATACTTTATAATATATCGTAATTTGTAGTGTATCATTGAAAATACCTTATAATATAACGTAATTTGTAGTGTATCATTGAAAATATATTATAATATAAAGTAAAATGCAGTGTATCATTGAAAATAGCTTATAATATAACGTAATATGCAGTGTATCATTGAAAATACCTTATAATATAACGTGATATTTGCAGTCTCCCATTGAAAATACATTATAAAATAATGTAATATGCAGTGTATCATTGAAAATAACTTATAATATAATGTAATATGCAGTGTATCATTGAAAATACTTTTTAATATAACGTAATATGCAGTGATTCATTGAAAATACATTATAATGAAACGTAATATTTGCAGTCCGTCATTGAAAATACCTTATAATGTAATGTAATATGCAGTGTATCATTGAAAATACCTGATAATGTAACGTAGTATGCAGTGTATCATTGAAAATACCTTATAATATTACGTAATATGCAGTGTATCATTGAAAATACCTTATAATATTACGTAATATGCAGTGTATCATTGAAAATACCTTATAATATAAAATAATATGCTGTGTGTTATTGAAATTACCTAATAATATAACGTAATATGCAGTGTATCATTGATAATACCTTATAATATAACATAATATGCAGTGTGTTATTGAAAATACCTTATAATGTAATGTAATATGCAGTGTATCATTGAAAATAACTTATAATATAATGTAATATGCAGTGTATCATTGAAAATACTTTTTAATATAACGTAATATGCAGTGTATCATTGAAAATACCTTATAATACAATGTAATATGCAGTCTATCATTGGAAATACCATATAATATAACGTAATATGCAGTCGATCATTGAAAATACCTTATAATATAACGTAATATGCAATGTATCATTGAAAATACTTTATAATATATCGTAATTTGTAGTGTATCATTGAAAATACCTTATAATATAACGTAATTTGTAGTGTATTATTGAAAATACCTTATAATATAAAGTAATATGCAGTGTATCATTGAAAATAGCTTATATTATAACGTAATATGCAGTCTCCCATTGAAAATACATTATAAAATAATGTAATATGCAGTGTATCATTGTAAATAACTTATAATATAATGTAATATGCAGTGTATCATTGAAAATACTTTTTAATATAACGTAATATGCAGTGATTCATTGAAAATACATTATAATGAAACGTAATATTTGCAGTCCGTCATTGAAAATACCTTATAATGTAATGTAATATGCAGTGTATCATTGAAAATACCTGATAATGTAACGTAGTATGCAGTGTATCATTGAAAATACCTTATAATATTACGTAATATGCAGTGTATCATTGAAAATACCTTATTATATAACATAATATGCTGTGTGTTATTGAAATTACCTAATAATATATCGTAATATGCAGTGTATCATTGATAATACCTTATAATATAACGTAATATGCAGTGTATCATTGAAAATACTTTATAATATAACATAATATGCTGTGTGTTATTGAAATTACCTTATAACATATCGTAATATGCAGTGTATCATTGATAATACCTTATAATATAACGTAATATGCAGTGTGTTATTGAAAATACCTTATAATGTAATGTAATATGCAGTGTATCATTGAAAATAACTTATAATATAATGTAATATGCAGTGTATCATTGAAAATACTTTTTAATATAACGTAATATGCAGTGATTCATTGAAAATACATTATAATGAAACGTAATATTTGCAGTCCGTCATTGAAAATACCTTATAATGTAATGTAATATGCAGTGTATCATTGAAAATACCTGATAATGTAACGTAGTATGCAGTGTATCATTGAAAATACCTTATAATATTACGTAATATGCAGTGTATCATTGAAAATACCGTATAATATAACGTAATATACAGTGTATCATTGAAAATACTTTAGAATATATCGTAATTGTAGTGTATCATTGAAAATACCTTATAATATAACGTAATATTCAGTGTATCATTGAAAATAGCTTATAATATAACGTAATATGCAGTGTATCATTGAAAATACATTATAATGAAACGTAATATTTGCAGTCCGTCATTGAAAATACCTTATAATGTAATGTAATATGCAGTGTATCATTGAAAATAACTTATAATATAATGTAATATGCAGTGTATCATTGAAAATACTTTTTAATATAACGTAATATGCAGTGATTCATTGAAAATACATTATAATGAAACGTAATATTTGCAGTCCGTCATTGAAAATACCTTATAATGTAATGTAATATGCAGTGTATCATTGAAAATACCTGATAATGTAACGTAGTATGCAGTGTATCATTGAAAATACCTTATAATATTACGTAATATGCAGTGTATCATTGAAAATACCTTATAATATAACATAATATGCTGTGTGTTATTGAAATTACCTAATAATATATCGTAATATGCAGTGTATCATTGATAATACCTTATAATATAACGTAATATGCAGTGTATCATTGAAAATACTTTATAATATAACATAATATGCAGTGTGTTATTGAAAATACCTTATAATGTAATGTAATATGCAGTGTATCATTGAAAATAACTTATAATATAATGTAATATGCAGTGTATCATTGAAAATACTTTTTAATATAACGTAATATGCAGTGATTCATTGAAAATAAATTATTATGAAACGTAATATTTGCAGTCCGTCATTGAAAATACCTTATAATGTAATGTAATATGCAGTGTATCATTGAAAATACCTGATAATGTAACGTAGTATGCAGTGTATCATTGAAAATACCTTATAATATTACGTAATATGCAGTGTATCATTGAAAATACCGTATAATATAACGTAATATACAGTGTATCATTGAAAATACTTTAGAATATATCGTAATTGTAGTGTATCATTGAAAATACCTTATAATATAACGTAATATTCAGTGTATCATTGAAAATAGCTTATAATATAACGTAATATGCAGTGTATCATTGAAAATACCTTATAATATAACGTGATATTTGCAGTCTATCATTGAAAATACCTTATTATATAAGGTAATATGCAGTCTATCAATGAAAATAACTTATAATTTAACGTAATACGCAGTGTATCATTGAAAATACCTTATAATATAACGTGATATTTGCAGTCTATCATTGACAATACCTTATTATATATAGTAGTTTATCATTGAAAATACCTTATAATGTAATGTAATATACAGTGTATCATTGAAAATACATTATAATATATCGTAATTTGTAGTGTATCATTGAAAATAGCTTATAATATAACGTAATATGCAGTCTCCCATTGAAAATACATTATAAAATAATGTAATATGCAGTGTATCATTGAAAATAACTTATAATATAATGTAATATGCAGTGTATCATTGAAAATACCTTATAATGTAACATAATATGCTGTGTGTTATTGAAAATACCTTATAATGTAATATGCAGTGTATCATTGAAAATACCTTATAATGTAATGTAATATGCAGTGTATCATTGAAAATACCTTATTATATAAGGTAATATGCAGTCCATCAATGAAAATAACTTATAATATAACGTAATACGCAGTGTATCATTGAAAATACCTTATAATATAACGTAATATACAGTGTATCATTGAAAATACTTTAGAATATATCGTAATTGTAGTGTATCATTGAAAATACCTTATAATATAACGTAATATGCAATGTATCATTGAAAATACTTTATAATATATCGTAATTTGTAGTGTATCATTGAAAATACCTTATAATATAACGTAATTTGTAGTGTATCATTGAAAATATATTATAATATAAAGTAAAATGCAGTGTATCATTGAAAATAGCTTATAATATAACGTAATATGCAGTGTATCATTGAAAATACCTTATAATATAACGTGATATTTGCAGTCTCCCATTGAAAATACATTATAAAATAATGTAATATGCAGTGTATCATTAAAAATAACTTATAATATAATGTAATATGCAGTGTATCATTGAAAATACTTTTTAATATAACGTAATATGCAGTGATTCATTGAAAATACATTATAATGAAACGTAATATTTGCAGTCCGTCATTGAAAATACCTTATAATGTAATGTAATATGCAGTGTATCATTGAAAATACCTGATAATGTAACGTAGTATGCAGTGTATCATTGAAAATACCTTATAATATTACGTAATATGCAGTGTATCATTGAAAATACCTTATAATATAACATAATATGCTGTGTGTTATTGAAATTACCTAATAATATATCGTAATATGCAGTGTATCATTGATAATACCTTATAATATAACGTAATATGCAGTGTATCATTGAAAATACTTTATAATATAACATAATATGCTGTGTGTTATTGAAATTACCTAATAACATATCGTAATATGCAGTGTATCATTGATAATACCTTATAATATAACATAATATGCAGTGTGTTATTGAAAATACCTTATAATGTAATGTAATATGCAGTGTATCATTGAAAATAACTTATAATATAATGTAATATGCAGTGTATCATTGAAAATACTTTTTAATATAACGTAATATGCAGTGTATCATTGAAAATACCTTATAATACAATGTAATATGCAGTCTATCATTGGAAATACCATATAATATAACGTAATATGCAGTCGATCATTGAAAATACCTTATAATATAACGTAATATGCAATGTATCATTGAAAATACTTTATAATATATCGTAATTTGTAGTGTATCATTGAAAATACCTTATAATATAACGTAATTTGTAGTGTATTATTGAAAATACCTTATAATATAAAGTAATATGCAGTGTATCATTGAAAATAGCTTATAATATAACGTAATATGCAGTCTCCCATTGAAAATACATTATAAAATAATGTAATATGCAGTGTATCATTGAAAATAACTTATAATATAATGTAATATGCAGTGTATCATTGAAAATACTTTTTAATATAACGTAATATGCAGTGATTCATTGAAAATACATTATAATGAAACGTAATATTTGCAGTCCGTCATTGAAAATACCTTATAATGTAATGTAATATGCAGTGTATCATTGAAAATACCTGATAATGTAACGTAGTATGCAGTGTATCATTGAAAATACCTTATAATATTACGTAATATGCAGTGTATCATTGAAAATACCGTATAATATAACGTAATATACAGTGTATCATTGAAAATACTTTAGAATATATCGTAATTGTAGTGTATCATTGAAAATACCTTATAATATAACGTAATATTCAGTGTATCATTGAAAATAGCTTATAATATAACGTAATATGCAGTGTATCATTGAAAATACCTTATAATATAACGTGATATTTGCAGTCTATCATTGAAAATACCTTATTAAATAAGGTAATATGCAGTCTATCAATGAAAATAACTTATAATTTAACGTAATGCGCAGTGTATCAATGAAAATACCTTATAATATTACGTAATATGCAGTGTATCATTGAAAATACCTTATAATATAACAAAATATGCTGTGTGTTATTGAAATTACCTAATAATATATCGTAATATGCAGTGTATCATTGATAATACCTTATAATATAACGTAATATGCAGTGTATCATTGAAAATACTTTATAATATAACATAATATGCTGTGTGTTATTGAAATTACCTAATAACATATCGTAATATGCAGTGTATCATTGATAATACCTTATAATATAACGTAATATGCAGTGTGTTATTGAAAATACCTTATAATGTAATGTAATATGCAGTGTATCATTGAAAATAACTTATAATATAATGTAATATGCAGTGTATCATTGAAAATACTTTTTAATATAACGTAATATGCAGTGATTCATTGAAAATACATTATAATGAAACGTAATATTTGCAGTCCGTCATTGAAAATACCTTATAATGTAATGTAATATGCAGTGTATCATTGAAAATACCTGATAATGTAACGTAGTATGCAGTGTATCATTGAAAATACCTTATAATATTACGTAATATGCAGTGTATCATTGAAAATACCGTATAATATAACGTAATATACAGTGTATCATTGAAAATACTTTAGAATATATCGTAATTGTAGTGTATCATTGAAAATACCTTATAATATAACGTAATATTCAGTGTATCATTGAAAATAGCTTATAATATAACGTAATATGCAGTGTATCATTGAAAATACCATATAATATAACGTAATATGCAGTGTATCATTGAAAATACCTTATAATATAACGTGATATTTGCAGTCTCCCATTGAAAATACATTATAAAATAATGTAATATGCAGTGTATCATTGAAAATAACTTATAATATAATGTAATATGCAGTGTATCATTGAAAATACTTTTTAATATAACGTAATATGCAGTGATTCATTGAAAATACATTATAATGAAACGTAATATTTGCAGTCCGTCATTGAAAATACCTTATAATGTAATGTAATATGCAGTGTATCATTGAAAATACCTGATAATGTAACGTAGTATGCAGTGTATCATTGAAAATACCTTATAATATTACGTAATATGCAGTGTATCATTGAAAATACCTTATAATATAACATAATATGCTGTGTGTTATTGAAATTACCTTATAATGTAATGTAATATGCAGTGTATCATTGAAAATACCTTATAATATAACGTAATATGCAGTGTATCATTGAAAATACTTTATAATATAACATAATATGCTGTGTGTTATTGAAATTACCTAATAACATATCGTAATATGCAGTGTATCATTGATAATACCTTATAATATAACATAATATGCAGTGTGTTATTGAAAATACCTTATAATGTAATGTAATATGCAGTGTATCATTGAAAATAACTTATAATATAATGTAATATGCAGTGTATCATTGAAAATACTTTTTAATATAACGTAATATGCAGTGTATCATTGAAAATACCTTATAATACAATGTAATATGCAGTCTATCATTGGAAATACCATATAATATAACGTAATATGCAGTCGATCATTGAAAATACCTTATAATATAACGTAATATGCAATGTATCATTGAAAATACTTTATAATATATCGTAATTTGTAGTGTATCATTGAAAATACCTTATAATATAACGTAATTTGTAGTGTATTATTGAAAATACCTTATAATATAAAGTAATATGCAGTGTATCATTGAAAATAGCTTATAATATAACGTAATATGCAGTCTCCCATTGAAAATACATTATAAAATAATGTAATATGCAGTGTATCATTGAAAATAACTTATAATATAATGTAATATGCAGTGTATCATTGAAAATACTTTTTAATATAACGTAATATGCAGTGATTCATTGAAAATAAATTATAATGAAACGTAATATTTGCAGTCCGTCATTGAAAATACCTTATAATGTAATGTAATATGCAGTGTATCATTGAAAATACCTGATAATGTAACGTAATATGCAGTGATTCATTGAAAATACCTTATAATATTACGTAATATGCAGTGTATCATTGAAAATACCGTATAATATAACGTAATATACAGTGTATCATTGAAAATACTTTAGAATATATCGTAATTGTAGTGTATCATTGAAAATACCTTATAATATAACGTAATATTCAGTGTATCATTGAAAATAACTTATAATATAACGTAATATGCAGTGTATCATTGAAAATACCTTATAATATAACGTGATATTTGCAGTCTATCATTGAAAATACCTTATTATATAAGGTAATATGCAGTCTATCAATGAAAATAACTTATAATTTAACGTAATACGCAGTGTATCATTGAAAATACCTTATAATATAACGTGATATTTGCAGTCTATCATTGACAATACCTTATTATATATAGTAGTTTATCATTGAAAATACCTTATAATGTAATGTAATATGCAGTGTATCATTGAAAATACATTATAATATATCGTAATTTGTAGTGTATCATTGAAAATAGCTTATAATATAACGTAATATGCAGTCTCCCATTGAAAATACATTATAAAATAATGTAATATGCAGTGTATCATTGAAAATAACTTATAATATAATGTAATATGCAGTGTATCATTGAAAATACCTTATAATGTAACATAATATGCTGTGTGTTATTGAAAATACCTTATAATGTAATATGCAGTGTATCATTGAAAATACCTTATAATGTAATGTAATATGCAGTGTATCATTGAAAATACCTTATAATATAACGTAATATGCAGTGTATCATTGAAAATACTTTAGAATATATCGTAATTGTAGTGTATCATTGAAAATACCTTATAATATAACGTAATATTCAGTGTATCATTGAAAATAGCTTATAATATAACATAATATGCAGTGTATCATTGAAAATAACTTATAATATAATGTAATATGCACTGTATCATTGAAAATACTTTTTAATATAACGTAATATGCAGTGATTCATTGAAAATACATTATAATGAAACGTAATATTTGCAGTCCGTCATTGAAAATACCTTATAATGTAATGTAATATGCAGTGTATCATTGAAAATACCTGATAATATAACGTAATATTCAGTGTATCATTGAAAATAGCTTATAATATAACGTAATATGCAGTGTATCATTGAAAATAGCTTATAATATAACGTAATATGCAGTGTATCATTGAAAATACCTTATAATATAACGTGATATTTGCAGTCTATCATTGAAAATACCTTATTATATAAGGTAATATGCAGTCTATCAATGAAAATAACTTATAATTTAACGTAATGCGCAGTGTATCATTGAAAATACCTTATAATATTACGTAATATGCAGTGTATCATTGAAAATACCTTATAATATAACAAAATATGCTGTGTGTTATTGAAATTACCTAATAATATATCGTAATATGCAGTGTATCATTGATAATACCTTATAATATAACGTAATATGCAGTGTATCATTGAAAATACTTTATAATATAACATAATATGCTGTGTGTTATTGAAATTACCTAATAACATATCGTAATATGCAGTGTATCATTGATAATACCTTATAATATAACGTAATATGCAGTGTGTTATTGAAAATACCTTATAATGTAATGTAATATGCAGTGTATCATTGAAAATAACTTATAATATAATGTAATATGCAGTGTATCATTGAAAATACTTTTTAATATAACGTAATATGCAGTGATTCATTGAAAATACATTATAATGAAACGTAATATTTGCAGTCCGTCATTGAAAATACCTTATAATGTAATGTAATATGCAGTGTATCATTGAAAATACCTGATAATGTAACGTAGTATGCAGTGTATCATTGAAAATACCTTATAATATTACGTAATATGCAGTGTATCATTGAAAATACCGTATAATATAACGTAATATACAGTGTATCATTGAAAATACTTTAGAATATATCGTAATTGTAGTGTATCATTGAAAATACCTTATAATATAACGTAATATTCAGTGTATCATTGAAAATAGCTTATAATATAACGTAATATGCAGTGTATCATTGAAAATACCTTATAATATAACGTAATATGCAGTGTATCATTGAAAATACCTTATAATATAACGTGATATTTGCAGTCTCCCATTGAAAATACATTATAAAATAATGTAATATGCAGTGTATCATTGAAAATAACTTATAATATAATGTAATATGCAGTGTATCATTGAAAATACTTTTTAATATAACGTAATATGCAGTGTATCATTGAAAATACCTGATAATGTAACGTAGTATGCAGTGTATCATTGAAAATACCTTATAATATTACGTAATATGCAGTGTATCATTGAAAATACCTTATAATATAACATAATATGCTGTGTGTTATTGAAATTACCTAATAATATATCGTAATATGCAGTGTATCATTGATAATACCTTATAATATAACGTAATATGCAGTGTATCATTGAAAATACTTTATAATATAACATAATATGCTGTGTGTTATTGAAATTACCTAATAACATATCGTAATATGCAGTGTATCATTGATAATACCTTATAATATAACATAATATGCAGTGTGTTATTGAAAATACCTTATAATGTAATGTAATATGCAGTGTATCATTGAAAATAACTTATAATATAATGTAATATGCAGTGTATCATTGAAAATACTTTTTAATATAACGTAATATGCAGTGTATCATTGAAAATACCTTATAATACAATGTAATATGCAGTCTATCATTGGAAATACCATATAATATAACGTAATATGCAGTCGATCATTGAAAATACCTTATAATATAACGTAATATGCAATGTATCATTGAAAATACTTTATAATATATCGTAATTTGTAGTGTATCATTGAAAATACCTTATAATATAACGTAATTTGTAGTGTATTATTGAAAATACCTTATAATATAAAGTAATATGCAGTGTATCATTGAAAATAGCTTATAATATAACGTAATATGCAGTCTCCCATTGAAAATACATTATAAAATAATGTAATATGCAGTGTATCATTGAAAATAACTTATAATATAATGTAATATGCAGTGTATCATTGAAAATACTTTTTAATATAACGTAATATGCAGTGATTCATTGAAAATACATTATAATGAAACGTAATATTTGCAGTCCGTCATTGAAAATACCTTATAATGTAATGTAATATGCAGTGTATCATTGAAAATACCTGATAATGTAACGTAGTATGCAGTGTATCATTGAAAATACCTTATAATATTACGTTATATGCAGTGTATCATTGAAAATACCTTATAATATAACATAATATGCTGTGTGTTATTGAAATTACCTAATAATATATCGTAATATGCAGTGTATCATTGATAATACCTTATAATATAACGTAATATGCAGTGTATCATTGAAAATACTTTATAATATAACATAATATGCTGTGTGTTATTGAAATTACCTAATAACATATCGTAATATGCAGTGTATCATTGATAATACCTTATAATATAACGTAATATGCAGTGTGTTATTGAAAATACCTTATAATGTAATGTAATATGCAGTGTATCATTGAAAATAACTTATAATATAATGTAATATGCAGTGTATCATTGAAAATACTTTTTAATATAACGTAATATGCAGTGATTCATTGAAAATAAATTATAATGAAACGTAATATTTGCAGTCCGTCATTGAAAATACCTTATAATGTAATGTAATATGCAGTGTATCATTGAAAATACCTGATAATGTAACGTAGTATGCAGTGTATCATTGAAAATACCTTATAATATTACGTAATATGCAGTGTATCATTGAAAATACCGTATAATATAACGTAATATACAGTGTATCATTGAAAATACTTTAGAATATATCGTAATTGTAGTGTATCATTGAAAATACCTTATAATATAACGTAATATTCAGTGTATCATTGAAAATAACTTATAATATAACGTAATATGCAGTGTATCATTGAAAATACCTTATAATATAACGTGATATTTGCAGTCTATCATTGAAAATACCTTATTATATAAGGTAATATGCAGTCTATCAATGAAAATAACTTATAATTTAACGTAATACGCAGTGTATCATTGAAAATACCTTATAATATAACGTGATATTTGCAGTCTATCATTGACAATACCTTATTATATATAGTAGTTTATCATTGAAAATACCTTATAATGTAATGTAATATGCAGTGTATCATTGAAAATACATTATAATATATCGTAATTTGTAGTGTATCATTGAAAATAGCTTATAATATAACGTAATATGCAGTCTCCCATTGAAAATACATTATAAAATAATGTAATATGCAGTGTATCATTGAAAATAACTTATAATATAATGTAATATGCAGTGTATCATTGAAAATACCTTATAATGTAACATAATATGCTGTGTGTTATTGAAAATACCTTATAATGTAATATGCAGTGTATCATTGAAAATACCTTATAATGTAATGTAATATGCAGTGTATCATTGAAAATACCTTATAATATAACGTAATATGCAGTGTATCATTGAAAATACTTTAGAATATATCGTAATTGTAGTGTATCATTGAAAATACCTTATAATATAACGTAATATTCAGTGTATCATTGAAAATAGCTTATAATATAACATAATATGCAGTGTATCATTGAAAATAACTTATAATATAATGTAATATGCACTGTATCATTGAAAATACTTTTTAATATAACGTAATATGCAGTGATTCATTGAAAATACATTATAATGAAACGTAATATTTGCAGTCCGTCATTGAAAATACCTTATAATGTAATGTAATATGCAGTGTATCATTGAAAATACCTTATAATATAACGTAATATTCAGTGTATCATTGAAAATAGCTTATAATATAACGTAATATGCAGTGTATCATTGAAAATAGCTTATAATATAACGTAATATGCAGTGTATCATTGAAAATACCTTATAATATAACGTGATATTTGCAGTCTATCATTGAAAATACCTTATTATATAAGGTAATATGCAGTCTATCAATGAAAATAACTTATAATATAACGTAATACGCAGTGTATCATTGAAAATACCTTATAATATAACGTGATATTTGCAGTCTATCATTGACAATACCTTATTATATATAGTAGTTTATCATTGAAAATACCTTATAATGTAATGTAATATGCAGTGTATCATTGAAAATACCTTATAATATATCGTAATTTGTAGTGTATCATTGAAAATAGCTTATAATATAACGTAATATGCAGTCTCCCATTGAAAATACATTATAAAATAATGTAATATGCAGTGTATCATTGAAAATAACTTATAATATAATGTAATATGCAGTGTATCATTGAAAATACCTTATAATGTAACATAATATGCTGTGTGTTATTGAAAATACCTGATAATGTAACGTAGTATGCAGTGTATCATTGAAAATACCTTATAATATTACGTAATATGCAGTGTATCATTGAAAATACCTTATAATATAACATAATATGCTGTGTGTTATTGAAATTACCTAATAATATATCGTAATATGCAGTGTATCATTGATAATACCTTATAATATAACGTAATATGCAGTGTATCATTGAAAATACTTTATAATATAACATAATATGCTGTGTGTTATTGAAATTACCTAATAACATATCGTAATATGCAGTGTATCATTGATAATACCTTATAATATAACATAATATGCAGTGTGTTATTGAAAATACCTTATAATGTAATGTAATATGCAGTGTATCATTGAAAATAACTTATAATATAATGTAATATGCAGTGTATCATTGAAAATACTTTTTAATATAACGTAATATGCAGTGTATCATTGAAAATACCTTATAATACAATGTAATATGCAGTCTATCATTGGAAATACCATATAATATAACGTAATATGCAGTCGATCATTGAAAATACCTTATAATATAACGTAATATGCAATGTATCATTGAAAATACTTTATAATATATCGTAATTTGTAGTGTATCATTGAAAATACCTTATAATATAACGTAATTTGTAGTGTATTATTGAAAATACCTTATAATATAAAGTAATATGCAGTGTATCATTGAAAATAGCTTATAATATAACGTAATATGCAGTCTCCCATTGAAAATACATTATAAAATAATGTAATATGCAGTGTATCATTGAAAATAACTTATAATATAATGTAATATGCAGTGTATCATTGAAAATACTTTTTAATATAACGTAATATGCAGTGATTCATTGAAAATACATTATAATGAAACGTAATATTTGCAGTCCGTCATTGAAAATACCTTATAATGTAATGTAATATGCAGTGTATCATTGAAAATACCTGATAATGTAACGTAGTATGCAGTGTATCATTGAAAATACCTTATAATATTACGTAATATGCAGTGTATCATTGAAAATACCTTATAATATAACATAATATGCTGTGTGTTATTGAAATTACCTAATAATATATCGTAATATGCAGTGTATCATTGATAATACCTTATAATATAACGTAATATGCAGTGTATCATTGAAAATACTTTATAATATAACATAATATGCTGTGTGTTATTGAAATTACCTAATAACATATCGTAATATGCAGTGTATCATTGAAAATACCTTATAATATAACGTAATATGCAGTGTGTTATTGAAAATACCTTATAATGTAATGTAATATGCAGTGTATCATTGAAAATAACTTATAATATAATGTAATATGCAGTGTATCATTGAAAATACTTTTTAATATAACGTAATATGCAGTGATTCATTGAAAATAAATTATAATGAAACGTAATATTTGCAGTCCGTCATTGAAAATACCTTATAATGTAATGTAATATGCAGTGTATCATTGAAAATACCTGATAATGTAACGTAGTATGCAGTGTATCATTGAAAATACCTTCTAATATTACGTAATATGCAGTGTATCATTGAAAATACCGTATAATATAACGTAATATACAGTGTATCATTGAAAATACTTTAGAATATATCGTAATTGTAGTGTATCATTGAAAATACCTTATAATATAACGTAATATTCAGTGTATCATTGAAAATAACTTATAATATAACGTAATATGCAGTGTATCATTGAAAATACCTTATAATATAACGTGATATTTGCAGTCTATCATTGAAAATACCTTATTATATAAGGTAAAATGCAGTCTATCAATGAAAATAACTTATAATTTAACGTAATACGCAGTGTATCATTGAAAATACCTTATAATATAACGTGATATTTGCAGTCTATCATTGACAATACCTTATTATATATAGTAGTTTATCATTGAAAATACCTTATAATGTAATGTAATATGCAGTGTATCATTGAAAATACATTATAATATATCGTAATTTGTAGTGTATCATTGAAAATAGCTTATAATATAACGTAATATGCAGTCTCCCATTGAAAATACATTATAAAATAATGTAATATGCAGTGTATCATTGAAAATAACTTATAATATAATGTAATATGCAGTGTATCATTGAAAATACCTTATAATGTAACATAATATGCTGTGTGTTATTGAAAATACCTTATAATGTAATATGCAGTGTATCATTGAAAATACCTTATAATGTAATGTAATATGCAGTGTATCATTGAAAATACCTTATAATATAACGTAATATGCAGTGTATCATTGAAAATACTTTAGAATATATCGTAATTGTAGTGTATCATTGAAAATACCTTATAATATAACGTAATATTCAGTGTATCATTGAAAATAGCTTATAATATAACATAATATGCAGTGTATCATTGAAAATAACTTATAATATAACGTAATATGCAGTGTATCATTGAAAATACCTTATAATATAACGTGATATTTGCAGTCTATCATTGAAAATACCTTATTATATAAGGTAATATACAGTGTATCATTGAAAATACTTTAGAATATAGCGTAATTTGTAGTGTATCATTGAAAATATCTTATAATATAACGTAATTTGTAGTGTATTATTGAAAATACCTTATAATATAAAGTAATATGCAGTGTATCATTGAAAATAGCTTATAATATAACGTAATATGCAGTCTCCCATTGAAAATACATTATAAAATAATGTAATCTGCAGTGTATTATTGAAAATACCTGATAATGTAACGTAGTATGCAGTGTATCATTGAAAATACCTTATAATATTACGTAATATGCAGTGTATCATTGAAAATACCTTATAATATAACGTAATATGCAGTCTCCCATTGAAAATACATTATAAAATAATGTAATATGCAGTGTATCATTGAAAATAACTTATAATATAACGTAATATGCAGTGTATCATTGAAAATACCTTATAATATAACGTGATATTTGCAGTCTATCATTGAAAATACCTTATTATATAAGGTAATATGCAGTCTATCAATGAAAATAACATATAATATAACGTAATACGCAGTGTATCATTGAAAATACCTTATAATATAACGTAATATACAGTCTCCCATTGAAAATACATTATAAAATAATGTAATATGCAGTGTATCATTGAAAATAACTTATAATATAACGTAATATGCAGTGTATCATTGAAAATACCTTATAATATAACGTGATATTTGCAGTCTATCATTGAAAATACCTTATTATATAAGGTAATATGCAGTCTATCAATGAAAATAACATATAATATAACGTAATACGCAGTGTATCATTGAAAATACCTTATAATATAACGTAATATACAGTGTATCATTGAAAATATTTTAGAATATATCGTAATTGTAGTGTATCATTGAAAATACCTTATAATATAACGTAATATGCAATGTATCATTGAAAATACTTTATAATATATCGTAATTTAAAGTGTATCCTTGAAAATACCTTATAATATAACGTAATTTGTAGTGTATCAATGAAAATACATTATAAAATAATGTAATATGCAGTGTATCATTGAAAATAACTTATAATATAACGTAATATGCAGTGTATCATTGAAAATACCTTATAATATAACGTGATATTTGCAGTCTATCATTGAAAATACCTTATTATATAAGGTAATATGCAGTGTATCATTGAAAATAGCTTATAATATAACGTAATATGCAGTGTATCATTGAAAATACCTTATAATATAACGTGATATTTGCAGTCTATCATTGAAAATACCTTATAATATAACGTAATATGCAGTGTATCATTGAAAATACTTTAGAATATATCGTAATTTGTAGTGTATCATTGAAAATACCTTATAATATAACGTAATTTGTAGTGTATCATTGAAAATACCTTATAATATAACGTAATTTGTAGTGTATCATTGAAAATATATTATAATATAAAGTAATATGCAGTGTATCATTGAATATAGCTTATAATATAACGTAATATGCAGTGTATCATTGAAAATACCTTATAATATAACGTAATATGCAATGTATCATTGAAAATACTTTATAATATATCGTAATTTGTAGTGTATCATTGAAAATACCTTATAATATAACGTAATTTGTAGTGTATCATTAAAAATACCTTATAATATAAAGTAATATGCAGTGTATCATTGAAAATATATTATAATATAAAGTAATATGCAGTGTATCATTGAAAATACATTATAATATAACGTAATATGCAGTGTATCATTGAAAATACCTTATAATATAACGTAATATGCAATGTATCATTGAAAATACTTTATAATATATCGTAATTTGTAGTGTATCATTGAAAATACCTTATAATATAACGTAATATGCGGTGTATCATTGAAAATACCGTAGAATATATGGTAATTCTAGTCTATCAATGAAAATACATTATAATATAAGGTAATATGCAGTGTATCATTGAAAATACCTTATAATATAACGTAATATGCAGTGTATCATTGGAAATACCTTATAATATATAGTAATTTTTTAGTGTATCATTGAAAATACCTAATAACATAACGTAATATGCAGTGCATCATTGAAAATACCTTATTATATAACGTAATATGCAGTGTATCATTGAAAATACATTATAATATAACGTAATATGCAGTGTATCATTGAAAATACCTTATAATATAACGTAATATCCCGTCTATCACTGAAAATACCTTATAATATAACGTAATATGCAGTGTATCATTGAAAATAGCTTATAATGTAATTTAATATGCAGTGTATCATTTAAAATTCCTTATAATATAACGTAATATGCAGTGTTTCGTTGAAAATACCTTATAATATAACGTGATATTTGCAGTCTATCATTGAAAATACCTTATTATATAAGGTAATATGCAGTGTATCATTGAAAATACCTGATAATGTAACGTAGTATGCAGTGTATCATTGAAAATACCTTATAATATTACGTAATATGCAGTGTATCATTGAAAATACCTTATAATATAACGTAATATGCAGTCTCCCATTGAAAATACATTATAAAATAATGTAATATGCAGTGTATCATTGAAAATAACTTATAATATAACGTAATATGCAGTGTATCATTGAAAATACCTTATAATATAACGTGATATTTGCAGTCTATCATTGAAAATACCTTATTATATAAGGTAATATGCAGTCTATCAATGAAAATAACATATAATATAACGTAATACGCAGTGTATCATTGAAAATACCTTATAATATAACGTAATATACAGTCTCCCATTGAAAATACATTATAAAATAATGTAATATGCAGTGTATCATTGAAAATAACTTATAATATAACGTAATATGCAGTGTATCATTGAAAATACCTTATAATATAACGTGATATTTGCAGTCTATCATTGAAAATACCTTATTATATAAGGTAATATGCAGTCTATCAATGAAAATAACATATAATATAACGTAATACGCAGTGTATCATTGAAAATACCTTATAATATAACGTAATATACAGTGTATCATTGAAAATATTTTAGAATATATCGTAATTGTAGTGTATCATTGATAATACCTTATAATATAACGTAATATGCAATGTATCATTGAAAATACTTTATAATATATCGTAATTTGAAGTGTATCCTTGAAAATACCTTATAATATAACGTAATTTGTAGTGTATCAATGAAAATACATTATAAAATAATGTAATATGCAGTGTATCATTGAAAATAACTTATAATATAACGTAATATGCAGTGTATCATTGAAAATACCTTATAATATAACGTGATATTTGCAGTCTATCATTGAAAATACCTTATTATATAAGGTAATATGCAGTGTATCATTGAAGATAGCTTATAATATAACGTAATATGCAGTGTATCATTGAAAATACCTTATAATATAACGTGATATTTGCAGTCTATCATTGAGAATACCTTATAATATAACGTAATATACAGTGTATCATTGAAAATACTTTAGAATATATCGTAATTTGTAGTGTATCAATGAAAATACCTTATAATATAACGTAATTTGTAGTGTATCATTGAAAATACCTTATAATATAACGTAATTTGTAGTGTATCATTGAAAATATATTATAATATAAAGTAATATGCAGTGTATCATTGAATATAGCTTATAATATAACGTAATATGCAGTGTATCATTGAAAATACCTTATAATATAACGTAATATGCAATGTATCATTGAAAATACTTTATAATATATCGTAATTTGTAGTGTATCATTGAAAATACCTTATAATATAACGTAATTTGTAGTGTATCATTGAAAATACCTTATAATATAAAGTAATATGCAGTGTATCATTGAAAATATATTATAATATAAAGTAATATGCAGTGTATCATTGAAAATACATTATAATATAACGTAATATGCAGTGTATCATTGAAAATACCTTATAATATAACGTAATATGCAATGTATCATTGAAAATACTTTATAATATATCGTAATTTGTAGTGTATCATTGAAAATACCTTATAATATAACGTAATATGCGGTGTATCATTGAAAATACCGTAGAATATATGGTAATTCTAGTCTATCAATGAAAATACATTATAATATAAGGTAATATGCAGTGTATCATTGAAAATACCTTATAATATAACGTAATATGCAGTGTATCATTGGAAATACCTTATAATATATAGTAATTTTTTAGTGTATCATTGAAAATACCTAATAACATAACGTAATATGCAGTGCATCATTGAAAATACCTTATTATATAACGTAATATGCAGTGTATCATTGAAAATACATTATAATATAACGTAATATGCAGTGTATCATTGAAAATACCTTATAATATAACGTAATATCCCGTCTATCACTGAAAATACCTTATAATATAACGTAATATGCAGTGTATCATTGAAAATAGCTTATAATGTAATTTAATATGCAGTGTATCATTTAAAATTCCTTATAATATAACGTAATATGCAGTGTTTCGTTGAAAATACCTTATAATATAACGTGATATTTGCAGTCTATCATTGAAAATACCTTATTATATAAGGTAATATGCAGTGTATCATTGAAAATACCTGATAATGTAACGTAGTATGCAGTGTATCATTGAAAATACCTTATAATATTACGTAATATGCAGTGTATCATTGAAAATACCTTATAATATAACGTAATATGCAGTCTCCCATTGAAAATACATTATAAAATAATGTAATATGCAGTGTATCATTGAAAATAACTTATAATATAACGTAATATGCAGTGTATCATTGAAAATACCTTATAATATAACGTGATATTTGCAGTCTATCATTGAAAATACCTTATTATATAAGGTAATATGCAGTCTATCAATGAAAATAAAATATAATATAACGTAATACGCAGTGTATCATTGAAAATACCTTATAATATAACGTAATATACAGTCTCCCATTGAAAATACATTATAAAATAATGTAATATGCAGTGTATCATTGAAAATAACTTATAATATAACGTAATATGCAGTGTATCATTGAAAATACCTTATAATATAACGTGATATTTGCAGTCTATCATTGAAAATACCTTATTATATAAGGTAATATGCAGTCTATCAATGAAAATAACATATAATATAACGTAATACGCAGTGTATCATTGAAAATACCTTATAATATAACGTAATATACAGTGTATCATTGAAAATATTTTAGAATATATCGTAATTGTAGTGTATCATTGAAAATACCTTATAATATAACGTAATATGCAATGTATCATTGAAAATACTTTATAATATATCGTAATTTGAAGTGTATCCTTGAAAATACCTTATAATATAACGTAATTTGTAGTGTATCAATGAAAATACATTATAAAATAATGTAATATGCAGTGTATCATTGAAAATAACTTATAATATAACGTAATATGCAGTGTATCATTGAAAATACCTTATAATATAACGTGATATTTGCAGTCTATCATTGAAAATACCTTATAATATAACGTAATATACAGTGTATCATTGAAAATACTTTAGAATATATCGTAATTTGTAGTGTATCATTGAAAATACCTTATAATATAACGTAATTTGTAGTGTATCATTGAAAATACCTTATAATATAACGTAATTTGTAGTGTATCATTGAAAATATATTATAATATAAAGTAATATGCAGTGTATCATTGAATATAGCTTATAATATAACGTAATATGCAGTGTATCATTGAAAATACCTTATAATATAACGTAATATGCAATGTATCATTGAAAATACTTTATAATATATCGTAATTTGTAGTGTATCATTGAAAATACCTTATAATATAACGTAATTTGTAGTGTATCATTGAAAATACCTTATAATATAAAGTAATATGCAGTGTATCATTGAAAATATATTATAATATAAAGTAATATGCAGTGTATCATTGAAAATACATTATAATATAACGTAATATGCAGTGTATCATTGAAAATACCTTATAATATAACGTAATATGCAATGTATCATTGAAAATACTTTATAATATATCGTAATTTGTAGTGTATCATTGAAAATACCTTATAATCTAACGTAATATGCGGTGTATCATTGAAAATACCGTAGAATATATGGTAATTCTAGTCTATCAATGAAAATACATTATTATATAAGGTAATATGCAGTGTATCATTGAAAATAGCTTATAATATAACGTAATATGCAGTGTATCATTGAAAATACCTTATAATATAACGTGATATTTGCAGTCTATCATTGAAAATACCTTATAATATAACGTAATATACAGTGTATCATTGAAAATACTTTAGAATATATCGTAATTTGTAGTGTATCATTGAAAATACCTTATAATATAACGTAATTTGTAGTGTATCATTGAAAATACCTTATAATATAACGTAATTTGTAGTGTATCATTGAAAATATATTATAATATAAAGTAATATGCAGTGTATCATTGAATATAGCTTATAATATAACGTAATATGCAGTGTATCATTGAAAATACCTTATAATATAACGTAATATACAGTGTATCATGGAAAATACCTTATAATACAATGTAATATGCTGTCTATCATTGGAAATACCATATAATATAACGTAATATGCAGTCTATCATTGAAAATACCTTATAATATAACGTAATATGCAGTGTATCATTGAAAATACTTTATAATATAACATAATATGCTGTGTGTTATTGAAATTACCTAATAATATATCGTAATATGCAGTGTATCATTGATAATACCTTATAATATAACATAATATGCAGTGTGTTATTGAAAATACCTTATAATGTAATGTAATATGCAGTGTATCATTGAAAATACCTTATAATATAACGTAATATACAGTGTATCATTGAAAATACTTTAGAATATAGCGTAATTTGTAGTGTATCATTGAAATACCTTATAATATAACGTAATTTGTTGTGTATTATTGAAAATTCCTTATAATATAAAGTAATATGCAGTGTATCATTGAAAATAGCATATAATATAACGTAATATGCAGTCTCCCATTGAAAATACATTATAAAATAATGTAATATGCAGTGTATCATTGAAAAAAACTTATAATATAACGTAATATGCAGTGTATCATTGAAAATACCTTATAATATAACGTGATATTTGCAGTCTATCATTGAAAATACCTTATAATATAACGTGATATTTGCAGTCTATCATTGAAAATACCTTATTATATAAGGTAAAATGCAGTCTATCAATGAAAATAACATATAATATAACGTAATACGCAGTGTATCATTGAAAATACCTTATAATATAACGTAATATACAGTGTATCATTGAAAATATCTTATAATATAACGTAATATGCAATGTATCATTGAAAATACTTTAGAATATAGCGTAATTTGTAGTGTATCATTGAAAATACCTTATAATATAACGTAATTTGTAGTGTATTATTGAAAATACCTTATAATATAAAGTAATATGCAGTGTATCATTGAAAATAGCTTATAATATAACGTAATATGCAGTCTCCCATTGAAAATACATTATAAAATAATGTAATATGCAGTGTATCATTGAAAATAACTTATAATATAACGTAATATGCAGTGTATCATTGAAAATACCTTATAATATAACGTGATATTTGCAGTCTATCATTGAAAATACCTTATTATATAAGGTAATATGCAGTGTATCATTGAAAATAGCTTATAATATAACGTAATATGCAGTGTATCATTGAAAATACCTTATAATATAACGTGATATTTGCAGTCTATCATTGAAAATACCTTATAATATAACGTAATATACAGTGTATCATTGAAAATACTTTATAATATATCGTAATTTGTAGTGTATCATTGAAAATACCTTATAATATAACGTAATTTGTAGTGTATCAATGAAAATATATTATAATATAAAGTAATATGCAGTGTATCATTGAATATAGCTTATAATATAACGTAATATGCAGTGTATCATTGAAAATACCTTATAATATACCGTAATATGCAGTGTATCATGGAAAATACCTTATAATACAATGTAATATGCAGTCTATCATTGGAAATACCATATAATATAACGTAATATGCAGTCTATCATTGAAAATACCTTATAATATAACGTAATATGCAGTGTATCATTGAAAATACCTGATTATGTAACGTAGTATGCAGTGTATCATTGAAAATACCTTATAATATTACGTAATATGCAGTGTATCATTGAAAATACCTTATAATATAACGTAATATGCAGTCTCCCATTGAAAATACATTATAAAATAATGTAATATGCAGTGTATCATTGAAAATAACTTATAATATAACGTAATATGCAGTGTATCATTGAAAATACCTTATAATATAACGTGATATTTGCAGTCTATCATTGAAAATACCTTATTATATAAGGTAATATGCAGTCTATCAATGAAAATAACATATAATATAACGTAATACGCAGTGTATCATTGAAAATACCTTATAATATAACGTAATATACAGTCTCCCATTGAAAATACATTATAAAATAATGTAATATGCAGTGTATCATGGAAAATACCTTATAATACAATGTAATATGCAGTCTATCATTGGAAATACCATATAATATAACGTAATATGCAGTCTATCATTGAAAATACCTTATAATATAACGTAATATGCAGTGTATCATTGAAAATACCTGATTATGTAACGTAGTATGCAGTGTATCATTGAAAATACCTTATAATATTACGTAATATGCAGTGTATCATTGAAAATACCTTATAATATAACGTAATATGCAGTCTCCCATTGAAAATACATTATAAAATAATGTAATATGCAGTGTATCATTGAAAATAACTTATAATATAACGTAATATGCAGTGTATCATTGAAAATACCTTATAATATAACGTGATATTTGCAGTCTATCATTGAAAATACCTTATTATATAAGGTAATATGCAGTCTATCAATGAAAATAACATATAATATAACGTAATACGCAGTGTATCATTGAAAATACCTTATAATATAACGTAATATACAGTCTCCCATTGAAAATACATTATAAAATAATGTAATATGCAGTGTATCATTGAAAATAACTTATAATATAACGTAATATGCAGTGTATCATTGAAAATACCTTATAATATAACGTGATATTTGCAGTCTATCATTGAAAATACCTTATTATATAAGGTAATATGCAGTCTATCAATGAAAATAACATATAATATAACGTAATACGCAGTGTATCATTGAAAATACCTTATAATATAACGTAATATACAGTGTATCATTGAAAATATTTTAGAATATATCGTAATTGTAGTGTATCATTGAAAATACCTTATAATATAACGTAATATGCAATGTATCATTGAAAATACTTTATAATATATCGTAATTTGAAGTGTATCCTTGAAAATACCTTATAATATAACGTAATTTGTAGTGTATCAATGAAAATACATTATAAAATAATGTAATATGCAGTGTATCATTGAAAATAACTTATAATATAACGTAATATGCAGTGTATCATTGAAAATACCTTATAATATAACGTGATATTTGCAGTCTATCATTGAAAATACCTTATTATATAAGGTAATATGCAGTGTATCATTGAAAATAGCTTATAATATAACGTAATATGCAGTGTATCATTGAAAATACCTTATAATATAACGTGATATTTGCAGTCTATCATTGAAAATACCTTATAATATAACGTAATATACAGTGTATCATTGAAAATACTTTAGAATATATCGTAATTTGTAGTGTATCATTGAAAATACCTTATAATATAACGTAATTTGTAGTGTATCATTGGAAATACCTTATAATATATAGTAATTTTTTAGTGTATCATTGAAAATACCTAATAACATAACGTAATATGCAGTGCATCATTGAAAATACCTTATTATATAACGTAATATGCAGTGTATCATTGAAAATACATTATAATATAACGTAATATGCAGTGTATCATTGAAAATACCTTATAATATAACGTAATATCCCGTCTATCACTGAAAATACCTTATAATATAACGTAATATGCAGTGTATCATTGAAAATAGCTTATAATGTAATTTAATATGCAGTGTATCATTTAAAATTCCTTATAATATAACGTAATATGCAGTGTATCATTGAAAATACCTTATAATATAACGTGATATTTGCAGTCTATCATTGAAAATACCTTATTATATAAGGTAATATGCAGTGTATCATTGAAAATTGCTTATAATATAACGTAATATGCAGTGTATCATTGAAAATACCTTATAATATAACGTGATATTTGCAGTCTATCATTGAAAATACCTTATAATATAACGTAATATACAGTGTATCATTGAAAATACTTTAGAATATATCGTAATATGTAGTGTATCATTGAAAATACCTTATAATATAACGTAATTTGTAGTGTATCATTGAAAATATATTATAATATAAAGTAATATGCAGTGTATCATTGAATATAGCTTATAATATAACGTAATATGCAGTGTATCATTGAAAATACCTTATAATATAACGTAATATGCAGTGTATCATGGAAAATACCTTATAATACAATGTAATATGCAGTCTATCATTGGAAATACCATATAATATAACGTAATATGCAGTCTATCATTGAAAATACCTTATAATATAACGTAATATGCAGTGTATCATTGAAAATACCTGATTATGTAACGTAGTATGCAGTGTATCATTGAAAATACCTTATAATATTACGTAATATGCAGTGTATCATTGAAAATACCTTATAATATAACGTAATATGCAGTCTCCCATTGAAAATACATTATAAAATAATGTAATATGCAGTGTATCATTGAAAATAACTTATAATATAACGTAATATGCAGTGTATCATTGAAAATACCTTATAATATAACGTGATATTTGCAGTCTATCATTGAAAATACCTTATAATATAACGTGATATTTGCAGTCTATCATTGAAAATACCTTATTATATAAGGTAATATGCAGTCTATCAATGAAAATAACATATAATATAACGTAATACGCAGTGTATCATTGATAATACCTTATAATATAACGTAATATACAGTGTATCATTGAAAATATTTTAGAATATATCGTAATTGTAGTGTATCATTGAAAATACCTTATAATATAACGTAATATGCAATGTATCATTGAAAATACTTTATAATATATCGTAATTTGTAGTGTATCATTGAAAATACCTTATAATATAACGTAATTTGTAGTGTATCAATGAAAATACATTATAAAATAATGTAATATGCAGTGTATCATTGAAAATAACTTATAATATAACGTAATATGCAGTGTATCATTGAAAATACCTTATAATATAACGTGATATTTGCAGTCTATCATTGAAAATACCTTATTATATAAGGTAATATGCAGTGTATCATTGAAAATAGCTTATAATATAACGTAATATGCAGTGTATCATTGAAAATACCTTATAATATAACGTGATATTTGCAGTCTATCATTGAAAATACCTTATAATATAACGTAATATACAGTGTATCATTGAAAATACTTTAGAATATATCGTAATTTGTAGTGTATCATTGAAAATACCTTATAATATAACGTAATTTGTAGTGTATCATTGAAAATACCTTATAATATAACGTAATTTGTAGTGTATCATTGAAAATATATTATAATATAAAGTAATATGCAGTGTATCATTGAATATAGCTTATAATATAACGTAATATGCAGTGTATCATTGAAAATAGCTTATAATATAACGTAATATGCAGTGTATCATTGAAAATACCTTATAATATAACGTGATATTTGCAGTCTATCATTGAAAATACCTTATAATATAACGTAATATACAGTGTATCATTGAAAATACTTTATAATATATCGTAATTTGTAGTGTATCATTGAAAATACCTTATAATATAACGTAATTTGTAGTGTATCAATGAAAATACATTATAAAATAATGTAATATGCAGTGTATCATTGAAAATAAATTATAATATAACGTAATATGCAGTGTATCATTGAAAATACCTTATAATATAACGTGATATTTGCAGTCTATCATTGAAAATACCTTATTATATAAGGTAATATGCAGTGTATCATTGAAAATAGCTTATAATATAACGTAATATGCAGTGTATCATTGAAAATACCTTATAATATAAGGTGATATTTGCAGTCTATCATTGAAAATACCTTATAATATAACGTAATATACAGTGTATCATTGAAAATACTTTAGAATATATCGTAATTTGTAGTGTATCATTGAAAATACCTTATAATATAACGTAATTTGTAGTGTATCATTGAAAATAACTTATAATATAACGTAATATGCAGTGTATCATTGAAAATACCTTATAATATAACGTGATATTTGCAGTCTATCATTGAAAATACCTTATTATATAAGGTAATATGCAGTGTATCATTGAAAATAGCTTATAATATGACGTAATATGCAGTGTATCATTGAAAATACCTTATAATATAACGTGATATTTGCAGTCTATCATTGAAAATACCTTATAATATAACGTAATATACAGTGTATCATTGAAAATACTTTAGAATATATCGTAATTTGTAGTGTATCATTGAAAATACCTTATAATATAACGTAATTTGTAGTGTATCATTGAAAATACCTTATAATATAACGTAATTTGTAGTGTATCATTGAAAATATATTATAATATAAAGTAATATGCAGTGTATCATTGAATATAGCTTATAATATAACGTAATATGCAGTGTATCATTGAAAATACCTTATAATATAACGTAATATGCAGTGTATCATGGAAAATACCTTATAATACAATGTAATATGCAGTGTATCATTGAAAATACCTTATAATATAACGTAATATGCAGTCTATCATTGAAAATACCTTATAATATAACGTAATATGCAGTGTATCATTGAAAATACCTGATTATGTAACGTAGTATGCAGTGTATCATTGAAAATACCTTATAATATTACGTAATATGCAGTGTATCATTGAAAATACCTTATAATATAACGTAATATGCAATGTATCATTGAAAATACTTTATAATATATCGTAATTTGTAGTGTATCATTGAAAATACCTTATAATATAACGTAATTTGTAGTGTATCAATGAAAATACATTATAAAATAATGTAATATGCAGTGTATCATTGAAAATAAATTATAATATAACGTAATATGCAGTGTATCATTGAAAATACCTTATAATATAACGTGATATTTGCAGTCTATCATTGAAAATACCTTATTATATAAGGTAATATGCAGTGTATCATTGAAAATAGCTTATAATATAACGTAATATGCAGTGTATCATTGAAAATACCTTATAATATAACGTGATATTTGCAGTCTATCATTGAAAATACCTTATAATATAACGTAATATACAGTGTATCATTGAAAATACTTTATAATATATCGTAATTTGTAGTGTATCATTGAAAATACCTTATAATATAACGTAATTTGTAGTGTATCAATGAAAATACATTATAAAATAATGTAATATGCAGTGTATCATTGAAAATAAATTATAATATAACGTAATATGCAGTGTATCATTGAAAATACCTTATAATATAACGTGATATTTGCAGTCTATCATTGAAAATACCTTATTATATAAGGTAATATGCAGTGTATCATTGAAAATAGCTTATAATATAACGTAATATGCAGTGTATCATTGAAAATAGCTTATAATATAACGTAATATGCAGTGTATCATTGAAAATACCTTATAATATAACGTGATATTTGCAGTCTATCATTGAAAATACCTTATAATATAACGTAATATACAGTGTATCATTGAAAATACTTTAGAATATATCGTAATTTGTAGTGTATCATTGAAAATACCTTATAATATAACGTAATTTGTAGTGTATCATTGAAAATACCTTATAATATAACGTAATTTGTAGTGTATCATTGAAAATATATTATAATATAAAGTAATATGCAGTGTATCATTGAATATAGCTTATAATATAACGTAATATGCAGTGTATCATTGAAAATACCTTATAATATAACGTAATATGCAGTGTATCATGGAAAATACCTTATAATACAATGTAATATGCAGTCTATCATTGGAAATACCATATAATATAACGTAATATGCAGTCTATCATTGAAAATACCTTATAATATAACGTAATATGCAGTGTATCATTGAAAATACCTGATTATGTAACGTAGTATGCAGTGTATCATTGAAAATACCTTATAATATTACGTAATATGCAGTGTATCATTGAAAATACCTTATAATATAACGTAATATGCAATGTATCATTGAAAATACTTTATAATATATCGTAATTTGTAGTGTATCATTGAAAATACCTTATAATATAACGTAATTTGTAGTGTATCAATGAAAATACATTATAAAATAATGTAATATGCAGTGTATCATTGAAAATAAATTATAATATAACGTAATATGCAGTGTATCATTGAAAATACCTTATAATATAACGTGATATTTGCAGTCTATCATTGAAAATACCTTATTATATAAGGTAATATGCAGTGTATCATTGAAAATAGCTTATAATATAACGTAATATGCAGTGTATCATTGAAAATACCTTATAATATAACGTGATATTTGCAGTCTATCATTGAAAATACCTTATAATATAACGTAATATACAGTGTATCATTGAAAATACTTTATAATATATCGTAATTTGTAGTGTATCATTGAAAATACCTTATAATATAACGTAATTTGTAGTGTATCAATGAAAATACATTATAAAATAATGTAATATGCAGTGTATCATTGAAAATAAATTATAATATAACGTAATATGCAGTGTATCATTGAAAATACCTTATAATATAACGTGATATTTGCAGTCTATCATTGAAAATACCTTATTATATAAGGTAATATGCAGTGTATCATTGAAAATAGCTTATAATATAACGTAATATGCAGTGTATCATTGAAAATACCTTATAATATAAGGTGATATTTGCAGTCTATCATTGAAAATACCTTATAATATAACGTAATATACAGTGTATCATTGAAAATACTTTAGAATATATCGTAATTTGTAGTGTATCATTGAAAATACCTTATAATATAACGTAATTTGTAGTGTATCATTGAAAATACCTTATAATATAACGTAATTTGTAGTGTATCATTGAAAATATATTATAATATAAAGTAATATGTAGTGTATCATTGAATATAGCTTATAATATAACGTAATATGCAGTGTATCATTGAAAATACCTTATAATATAACGTAATATGCAGTGTATCATGGAAAATACCTTATAATACAATGTAATATGCAGTCTATCATTGGAAATACCATATAATATAACGTAATATGCAGTCTATCATTGAAAATACCTTATAATATAACGTAATATGCAATGTATCATTGAAAATACTTTATAATATATCGTAATGTGTAGTGTATCATTGAAAATACCTTATAATATAACGTAATTTGTAGTGTATCATTGAAAATACCTTATAATATAAAGTAATATGCAGTGTATCATTGAAAATATATTATAATATAAAGTAATATGCAGTGTATCATTGAAAATACATTATAATATAACGTAATATGCAGTGTATCATTGAAAATACCTTATAATATAACGTAATATCCCGTCTATCACTGAAAATACCTTATAATATAACGTAATATGCAGTGTATCATTGAAAATAGCTTATAATGTAATTTAATATGCAGTGTATCATTTAAAATTCCTTATAATATAACGTAATATGCAGTGTTTCGTTGAAAATACCTTATAATATAACGTGATATTTGCAGTCTATCATTGAAAATACCTTATTATATAAGGTAATATGCAGTGTATCATTGAAAATAGCTTATAATATAACGTAATATGCAGTGTATCATTGAAAATACCTTATAATATAACGTGATATTTGCAGTCTATCATTGAAAATACCTTATAATATAACGTAATATACAGTGTATCATTGAAAATACTTTAGAATATATCGTAATTTGTAGTGTATCATTGAAAATACCTTATAATATAACGTAATTAGTAGTGTATCATTGAAAATACCTTATAATATAACGTAATTTGTAGTGTATCATTGAAAATATATTATAATATAAAGTAATATGCAGTGTATCATTGAATATAGCTTATAATATAACGTAATATGCAGTGTATCATTGAAAATACCTTATAATATAACGTAATATGCAGTGTATCATGGAAAATACCTTATAATATAACGTAATATGCAATGTATCATTGAAAATACTTTATAATATATCGTAATTTGTAGTGTATCATTGAAAATACCTTATAATATAACGTAATTTGTAGTGTATCATTGAAAATACCTTATAATATAAAGTAATATGCAGTGTATCATTGAAAATATATTATAATATAAAGTAATATGCAGTGTATCATTGAAAATACATTATAATATAACGTAATATGCATTGTATCATTGAAAATACCTTATAATATAACGTAATATGCAATGTATCATTGAAAATACTTTATAATATATCGTAATTTGTAGTGTATCATTGAAAATACCTTATAATATAACGTAATATGCGGTGTATCATTGAAAATACCGTAGAATATATGGTAATTCTAGTCTATCAATGAAAATACATTATAATATAAGGTAATATGCAGTGTATCATTGAAAATACCTTATAATATAACGTAATATGCAGTGTATCATTGGAAATACCTTATAATATATAGTAATTTTTTAGTGTATCATTGAAAATACCTAATAATATAACGTAATATGCAGTGCATCATTGAAAATACCTTATTATATAACGTAATATGCAGTGTATCATTGAAAATACATTATAATATAACGTAATATGCAGTGTATCATTGAAAATACCTTATAATATAACGTAATATCCCGTCTATCACTGAAAATACCTTATAATATAACGTAATATGCAGTGTATCATTGAAAATAGCTTATAATGTAATTTAATATGCAGTGTATCATTTAAAATTCCTTATAATATAACGTAATATGCAGTGTTTCGTTGAAAATACCTTATAATATAACGTGATATTTGCAGTCTATCATTGAAAATACCTTATTATATAAGGTAATATGCAGTGTATCATTGAAAATAGCTTATAATATAACGTAAATGCAGTGTATCATTGAAAATACCTTATAATATAACGTGATATTTGCAGTCTATCATTGAAAATACCTTATAATATAACGTAATATACAGTGTATCATTGAAAATACTTTAGAATATATCGTAATTTGTAGTGTATCATTGAAAATACCTTATAATATAACGTAATTTGTAGTGTATCATTGAAAATACCTTATAATATAACGTAATTTGTAGTGTATTATTGAAAATACCTTATAATATAAAGTAATATGCAGTGTATCATTGAAAATAGCTTATAATATAACGTAATATGCAGTCTCCCATTGAAAATACATTATAAAATAATGTAATATGCAGTGTATCATTGAAAATAACTTATAATATAACGTAATATGCAGTGTATCATTGAAAATACCTTATAATATAACGTGATATTTGCAGTTTATCATTGAAAATACCTTATAATATAACGTGATATTTGCAGTCTATCATTGAAAATACCTTATTATATAAGGTAATATGCAGTCTATCAATGAAAATACCATATAATATAACGTAATACGCAGTGTATCATTGAAAATACCTTATAATATAACGTAATATACAGTGTATCATTGAAAATACTTTAGAATATATCGTAATTGTAGTGTATCATTGAAAATACCTTATAATATAACGTAATATGCAATGTATCATTGAAAATACTTTATAATATATCGTAATTTGTAGTGTATCATTGAAAATACCTTATAATATAACGTAATATGCGGTGTATCATTGAAAATACCGTAGAATATATGGTAATTCTAGTCTATCAATGAAAATACATTATAATATAAGGTAATATGCAGTGTATCATTGAAAATACCTTATAATATAACGTAATATGCAGTGTATCATTGGAAATACCTTATAATATATAGTAATTTTTTAGTGTATCATTGAAAATACCTAATAATATGACGTAATATGCAGTGCATCATTGAAAATACCTTATTATATAACGTAATATGCAGTGTATCATTGAAAATACATTATAATATAACGTAATATGCAGTGTATCATTGAAAATACCTTATAATATTACGTAATATGCAGTGTATCATTGAAAATACCTTATAATATAACGTAATATGCAGTGTATCATTGAAAATAGCTTATAATGTAATTTAATATGCAGTGTATCATTTAAAATTCCTTATAATATAACGTAATATGCAGTGTTTCGTTGAAAATACCTTATAATATAACGTGATATTTGCAGTCTATCATTGAAAATACCTTATTATATAAGGTAATATGCAGTGTATCATTGAAAATAGCTTATAATATAACGTAATATGCAGTGTATCATTGAAAATACCTTATAATATAACGTGATATTTGCAGTCTATCATTGAAAATACCTTATAATATAACGTAATATACAGTGTATCATTGAAAATACTTTAGAATATATCGTAATTTGTAGTGTATCATTGAAAATACCTTATAATATAACGTAATTAGTAGTGTATCATTGAAAATACCTTATAATATAACGTAATTTGTAGTGTATCATTGAAAATATATTATAATATAAAGTAATATGCAGTGTATCATTGAATATAGCTTATAATATAACGTAATATGCAGTGTATCATTGAAAATACCTTATAATATAACGTAATATGCAGTGTATCATGGAAAATACCTTATAATACAATGTAATATGCAGTCTATCATTGGAAATACCATATAATATAACGTAATATGCAGTCTATCATTGAAAATACCTTATAATATAACGTAATATGCAATGTATCATTGAAAATACTTTATATTATATCGTAATTTGTAGTGTATCATTGAAAATACCTTATAATATAACGTAATTTGTAGTGTATCATTGAAAATACCTTATAATATAAAGTAATATGCAGTGTATCATTGAAAATATATTATAATATAAAGTAATATGCAGTGTATCATTGAAAATACATTATAATATAACGTAATATGCATTGTATCATTGAAAATACCTTATAATATAACGTAATATGCATTGTATCATTGAAAATACCTTATAATATAACGTAATATGCAATGTATCATTGAAAATACTTTATAATATATCGTAATTTGTAGTGTATCATTGAAAATACCTTATAATATAACGTAATATGCGGTGTATCATTGAAAATACCGTAGAATATATGGTAATTCTAGTCTATCAATGAAAATACCTTATAATATAACGTAATATCCCGTCTATCACTGAAAATACCTTATAATATAACGTAATATGCAGTGTATCATTGAAAATAGCTTATAATGTAATTTAATATGCAGTGTATCATTTAAAATTCCTTATAATATAACGTAATATGCAGTGTTTCGTTGAAAATACCTTATAATATAACGTGATATTTGCAGTCTATCATTGAAAATACCTTATTATATAAGGTAATATGCAGTGTATCATTGAAAATAGCTTATAATATAACGTAATATGCAGTGTATCATTGAAAATACCTTATAATATAACGTGATATTTGCAGTCTATCATTGAAAATACCTTATAATATAACGTAATATACAGTGTATCATTGAAAATACTTTAGAATATATCGTAATTTGTAGTGTATCATTGAAAATACCTTATAATATAACGTAATTAGTAGTGTATCATTGAAAATACCTTATAATATAACGTAATTTGTAGTGTATTATTGAAAATACCTTATAATATAAAGTAATATGCAGTGTATCATTGAAAATAGCTTATAATATAACGTAATATGCAGTCTCCCATTGAAAATACATTATAAAATAATGTAATATGCAGTGTATCATTGAAAATAACTTATAATATAACGTAATATGCAGTGTATCATTGAAAATACCTTATAATATAACGTGATATTTGCAGTTTATCATTGAAAATACCTTATAATATAACGTGATATTTGCAGTCTATCATTGAAAATACCTTATTATATAAGGTAATATGCAGTCTATCAATGAAAATAACATATAATATAACGTAATACGCAGTGTATCATTGAAAATACCTTATAATATAACGTAATATACAGTGTATCATTGAAAATACTTTATAATATATCGTAATTTGTAGTGTATCATTGAAAATACCTTATAATATAACGTAATTTGTAGTGTATCATTGAAAATACATTATAAAATAATGTAATATGCAGTGTATCATTGAAAATAACCTATAATATAACGTAATATGCAGTGTATCATTGAAAATACATTATAATATAACGTAATATGCAGTGTATCATTGAAAATACCTTATAATATTACGTAATATGCAGTGTATCATTGAAAATACCTTATAATATAACGTAATATGCAGTCTCCCATTGAAAATACATTATAAAATAATGTAATATGCAGTGTATCATTGAAAATAACTTATAATATAACGTAATATGCAGTGTATCATTGAAAATACCTTATAATATAACGTGATATTTGCAGTCTATCATTGAAAATACCTTATAATATAACGTGATATTTGCAGTCTATCATTGAAAATACCTTATTATATAAGGTAATATGCAGTCTATCAATGAAAATAACATATAATATAACGTAATACGCAGTGTATCATTGAAAATACCTTATAATATAACGTAATATGCAGTGTATCATTGAAAATACCTTATAATATAACGTAATATGCAGTGTATCATTGAAAATACCTTATAATATAACGTAATTTGTAGTGTATCATTGAAAATATATTATAATATAAAGTAATATGCAGTGTATCATTGAAAATAGCTTATAATATAACGTAATATGCAGTGTATCATTGAAAATACCTTATAATATAACGTAATATGCAGTGTATCATTGAAAATACCTTATAATACAATGTAATATGCAGTCTATCATTGGAAATACCATATAATATATCGTAATTTGTAGTGTATTATTGAAAATACCTTATAATATATCGTAATATGCAGTGTATCATTGAAAATACCTTATAATATATCGTAATTTGTAGTGTATCATTGAAAATATATTATAATATAAAGTAATATGCAGTGTATCATTGAAAATAGCTTATAATATAACGTAATATGCAGTGTATCATTGAAAATACTTTATAATATAACGTAATATGCAGTGTATCATTGAAAATACCTTATAATACAATGTAATATGCAGTCTATCATTGAAAATACCTTATAATATAACGTGATATTTGCAGTCTATCATTGAAAATACCTTATTATATAAGGTAATATGCAGTGTATCATTGAAAATACCTTATAATATAACGTAATTTGTAGTGTATCATTGAAAATACCTTATAATATAACGTAATTTGTAGTGTATCATTGAAAATATATTGTAATATAAAGTGATATGCAGTGTATCATTGAAAATAGCTTATAATATAACGTAATATGCAGTGTATCATTGAAAATACCTTATAATATAACGTAATATGCAGTGTATCATTGAAAATACCTTATAATATATCGTAATTTGTAGTGTATCATTGAAAATAGCTTATAATATAACGTAATATGCAGTCTCCCATTGAAAATACCTTATAATGTATTGTAATATGCAGTGTATCATTGAAAATACCTTAAAATATAACGTAATATGCAGTGTATCATTGAAAATACCTTATAATATAACGTAATATGCAGTGTATCATTGAAAATACCTGATAATGTAACGTAGTATGCAGTGTATCATTGAAAATACCTTAAAATATAACGTAATATGCAGTGTATCATTGAAAATACCTTATAATATAACGTAATATGCAGTGTATCATTGAAAATACCTTATAATATATCGTAATTTGTAGTGTATTATTGAAAATACCTTATAATATAACGTAATATTTGCAGTCTATCATTGAAAATACCTTATTATATAAGGTAATATGCAGTGTATCATTGAAAATACCTTATAATATAACGTAATTTGTAGTGTATCATTGAAAATATATTGTAATATAAAGTGATATGCAGTGTATCATTGAAAATAGCTTATAATATAACGTAATATGCAGTGTATCATTGAAAATACCTTATAATATAACGTAATATGCAGTGTATCATTGAAAATACCTTATAATATATCGTAATTTGTAGTGTATCATTGAAAATAGCTTATAATATAACGTAATATGCAGTCTCCCATTGAAAATACCTTATAATATAACGTAATTTGTAGTGTATCATTGAAAATACCTTATAATATAAAGTAATATGCAGTGTATCATTGAAAATATATTATAATATAAAGTAATATGCAGTGTATCATTGAAAATACATTATAATATAACGTAATATGCAGTGTATCATTGAAAATACCTTATAATATTACGTAATATGCAGTGTATCATTGAAAATACCTTATAATATAACGTAATATGCAGTCTCCCATTGAAAATACATTATAAAATAATGTAATATGCAGTGTATCATTGAAAATAACTTATAATATAACGTAATATGCAGTGTATCATTGAAAATACCTTATAATATAACGTGACATTTGCAGTCTATCATTGAAAATACCTTATAATATAACGTGATATTTGCAGTCTATCATTGAAAATACCTTATTATATAAGGTAATATGCAGTCTATCAATGAAAATAACATATAATATAACGTAATATGCAATGTATCATTGAAAATACTTTATAATATATCGTAATTTGTAGTGTATCATTGAAAATACCTTATAATATAACGTAATTTGTAGTGTATCATTGAAAATATATTGTAATATAAAGTGATATGCAGTGTATCATTGAAAATAGCTTATAATATAACGTAATATGCAGTGTATCATTGAAAATACCTTATAATATAACGTAATATGCAATGTATCATTGAAAATACTTTATAATATATCGTAATTTGTAGTGTATCATTGAAAATACCTTATAATATAACGTAATTTGTAGTGTATCATTGAAAATATATTGTAATATAAAGTGATATGCAGTGTATCATTGAAAATAGCTTATAATATAACGTAATATGCAGTGTATCATTGAAAATACCTTATAATATAACGTAATATGCAGTGTATCATTGAAAATACCTTATAATACAATGTAATATGCAGTGTATCATTGAAAATACCTGATAATGTAACGTAGTATGCAGTGTATCATTGAAAATACCTTAAAATATAACGTGATATTTGCAGTCTATCATTGAAAATACCTTATTATATAAGGTAATATGCAGTCTATCAATGAAAATAACTTATAATATAACGTAATACGCAGTGTATCATTGAAAATACCTTATAATATAACGTAATATACAGTGTATCATTGAAAATACCTTATAATATATCGTAATTTGTAGTGTATCATTGAAAATACCTTATAATATAACGTAATATGCGGTGTATCATTGAAAATACATTATAATATATCGTAATTTGTAGTGTATCATTGAAAATACCTTATAATATAACGTAATTTGTAGTGTATCATTGAAAATACCTTATAATATAAAGTAATATGCAGTGTATCATTGAAAATACCATAAAATATAACGTAATATGCAGTGTATCATTGAAAATACCTTATAATATAACGTAATATGCAGTGTATCATTGAAAATACCTGATAATGTAACGTAGTATGCAGTGTATCATTGAAAATACCTTAAAATATAACGTAATATGCAGTGTATAATTGAAAATACCTTATAATATAACGCAATATGCAGTGTATCATTGAAAATTCCTTATAATATAACGTAATATGCAGTCTCCCATTGAAAATACATTATAAAATAATGTAATATGCAGTGTATCATTGAAAATAACTTATAATATAACGTAATATGCAGTGTATCATTGAAAATACCTTATAATATAACGTGATATTTGCAGTCTATCATTGAAAATACCTTATAATATAACGTGATATTTGCAGTCTATCATTGAAAATACCTTATTATATAAGGTAATATGCAGTCTATCAATGAAAATAACATATAATATAACGTAATACGCAGTGTATCATTGAAAATACCTTATAATATAACGTAATATGCAGTGTATCATTGAAAATACCTTATAATATAACGTAATATGCAGTGTATCATTGAAAATACCTTATAATATAACGTAATTTGTAGTGTATCATTGAAAATATATTATAATATAAAGTAATATGCAGTGTATCATTGAAAATAGCTTATAATATAACGTAATATGCAGTGTATCATTGAAAATACCTTATAATATAACGTAATATGCAGTGTATCATTGAAAATACCTTATAATACAATGTAATATGCAGTCTATCATTGGAAATACCATATAATATAATGTAATATGCAGTGTATCATTGAAAATACTTTATAATATAACGTAATATGCAGTGTATCATTGAAATTACCATATAATATAACGTAATATGCAGTGTATCATTGAAAATACCTTATAATATAACGTAATATACACTGTATCATTGGAAATACCATATAATATATCGTAATATGCAGTGTATCATTGAAAATACCTTATAATGTAATGTAATATGCAGTGTATCATTGAAAATACCTTATAATATAACGTAATATTCTGTGTATCATTGAAAATACCTTATAATATAACGTAATATGCAGTGTATCATTGAAAATACCTTATAATATATCGTAATTTGTAGTGTATCATTGAAAATACCTTATAATATATGGTAATTTGTAGTGTATCAATGAAAATACCTTATAATATAACGTAATATGCAGTGTATCATTGAAAGTACCTTATAATATATCGTAATTTGTAGTGTATCATTGAATATACCTTATAATATATAGTAGTTTGTAGTGTATCATTGAAAATATATTATAATATAAAGTAATATGCAGTGTATCATTGAAAATAGCTTATAATATAACGTAATATGCAGTGTATCATTGAAAATACTTTATAATATAACGTAATATGCAGTGTATCATTGAAAATACCTTATAATACAATGTAATATGCAGTCTATCATTGAAAATACCTTATAATATAACGTGATATTTGCAGTCTATCATTGAAAATACCTTATTATATAAGGTAATATGCAGTGTATCATTGAAAATACCTTATAATATAACGTAATTTGTAGTGTATCATTGAAAATACCTTATAATATAACGTAATTTGTAGTGTATCATTGAAAATATATTGTAATATAAAGTGATATGCAGTGTATCATTGAAAATAGCTTATAATATAACGTAATATGCAGTGTATCATTGAAAATACCTTATAATATAACGTAATATGCAGTGTATCATTGAAAATACCTTATAATATATCGTAATTTGTAGTGTATCATTGAAAATAGCTTATAATATAACGTAATATGCAGTCTCCCATTGAAAATACCTTATAATGTATTGTAATATGCAGTGTATCATTGAAAATACCTTATAATATAACGTAATATGCAGTGTATCATTGAAAATACCTTATAATATAACGTAATATGCAGTGTATCATTGAAAATACCTGATAATGTAACGTAGTATGCAGTGTATCATTGAAAATACCTTAAAATATAACGTAATATGCAGTGTATCATTGAAAATACCTTATAATATAACGTAATATGCAGTGTATCATTGAAAATACCTTATAATATATCGTAATTTGTAGTGTATTATTGAAAATACCTTATAATATATCGTAATATTTGCAGTCTATCATTGAAAATACCTTATTATATAAGGTAATATGCAGTGTATCATTGAAAATACCTTATAATATAACGTAATTTGTAGTGTATCATTGAAAATATATTGTAATATAAAGTGATATGCAGTGTATCATTGAAAATAGCTTATAATATAACGTAATATGCAGTGTATCATTGAAAATACCTTATAATATAACGTAATATGCAGTGTATCATTGAAAATACCTTATAATATATCGTAATTTGTAGTGTATCATTGAAAATAGCTTATAATATAACGTAATATGCAGTCTCCCATTGAAAATACCTTATAATATAACGTAATTTGTAGTGTATCATTGAAAATACCTTATAATATAAAGTAATATGCAGTGTATCATTGAAAATAGCTTATAATATAACGTAATATGCAGTGTATCATTGAAAATACCTTATAATATAACGTAATATGCAGTGTATCATTGAAAATACCTTATAATATTACGTAATATGCAGTGTATCATTGAAAATACCTTATAATATAACGTAATATGCAGTCTCCCATTGAAAATACATTATAAAATAATGTAATATGCAGTGTATCATTGAAAATAACTTATAATATAACGTAATATGCAGTGTATCATTGAAAATACCTTATAATATAACGTGACATTTGCAGTCTATCATTGAAAATACCTTATAATATAACGTGATATTTGCAGTCTATCATTGAAAATACCTTATTATATAAGGTAATATGCAGTCTATCAATGAAAATAACATATAATATAACGTAATATACAGTGTATCATTGAAAATACTTTATAATATATCGTAATTTGTAGTGTATCATTGAAAATACCTTATAATATAACGTAATTTGTAGTGTATCATTGAAAATATATTGTAATATAAAGTGATATGCAGTGTATCATTGAAAATAGCTTATAATATAACGTAATATGCAGTGTATCATTGAAAATACCTTATAATATAACGTAATATGCAATGTATCATTGAAAATACTTTATAATATATCGTAATTTGTAGTGTATCATTGAAAATACCTTATAATATAACATAATATGCTGTGTGTTATTGAAATTACCTTACAATATAACGTAATATAAAGTGTATCATTGAAAATACCTTAAAATATAACGTAATATGCAGTGTATCATTGAAAATACCTTATAATATATCGTAATTTGTAGTGTATCATTGAAAATACCTTATAATATATGGTAATTTGTAGTGTATCATTGAAAATACCTTATAATATAACGTAATATGCAGTCTATCAATGAAAATAACATATAATATAACGTAATACGCAGTGTATCATTGAAAATACCTTATAATATAACGTAATATACAGTGTATCATTGAAAATACTTTAGAATATATCGTAATTGTAGTGTATCATTGAAAATACCTTATAATATAACGTAATATGCAATGTATCATTGAAAATACTTTATAATATATCGTAATTTGTAGTGTATCATTGAAAATACCTTATAATATAACGTAATTTGTAGTGTATCATTGAAAATACATTATAAAATAATGTAATATGCAGTGTATCATTGAAAATAACCTATAATATAACGTAATATGCAGTGTATCATTGAAAATACCTTATAATATAACGTAATTTGTAGTGTATCATTGAAAATACCTTATAATATAAAGTAATATGCAGTGTATCATTGAAAATATATTATAATATAAAGTAATATGCAGTGTATCATTGAAAATACATTATAATATAACGTAATATGCAGTGTATCATTGAAAATACCTTATAATATTACGTAATATGCAGTGTATCATTGAAAATACCTTATAATATAACGTAATATGCAGTCTCCCATTGAAAATACATTATAAAATAATGTAATATGCAGTGTATCATTGAAAATAACTTATAATATAACGTAATATGCAGTGTATCATTGAAAATACCTTATAATATAACGTGACATTTGCAGTCTATCATTGAAAATACCTTATAATATAACGTGATATTTGCAGTCTATCATTGAAAATACCTTATTATATAAGGTAATATGCAGTCTATCAATGAAAATAACATATAATATAACGTAATACGCAGTGTATCATTGAAAATACCTTATAATATAACGTAGTATGCAGTGTATCATTGAAAATACCTTATAATATTACGTAATATGCAGTGTATCATTGAAAATACCTTATAATATAACGTAATTTGTAGTGTATCATTGAAAATATATTATAATATAAAGTAATATGCAGTGTATCATTGAAAATAGCTTATATTATAACGTAATATGCAGTGTGTCATTGAAAATACCTTATAATATAACGTAATATGCAGTGTATCATTGAAAATACCTTATAATACAATGTAATATGCAGTCTATCATTGGAAATACCATATAATATAATGTAATATGCAGTGTATCATTGAAAATACTTTATAATATAACGTAATATGCAGTGTATCATTGAAATTACCATATAATATATCGTAATATGCAGTGTATCATTGAAAATACCTTATAATATAACGTAATATAAAGTGTATCATTGAAAATACCTTAAAATATAACGTAATATGCAGTGTATCATTGAAAATACCTTATAATATAACGTAATATACACTGTATCATTGGAAATACCATATAATATATCGTAATATGTAGTGTATCATTGAAAATACCTTATAATATAACATAATATGCTGTGTGTTATTGAAATTACCTTACAATATAACGTAATATGCAGTGTATCATTGAAAATAACTTATAATGTAATGTAATATGCAGTGTATCATTGAAAATACCTTATAATAATAACGTAATATTCTGTGTATCATTGAAAATACCTTATAATATAACGTAATATGCAGTGTATCATTGAAAATACCTTATAATATATCGTAATTTGTAGTGTATCATTGAAAATACCATATAATATATGGTAATTTGTAGTGTATCAATGAAAATACCTTATAATATAACGTAATATGCAGTGTATCATTGAAAGTACCTTATAATATATCGTAATTTGTAGTGTATCATTGAAAATACCTTATAATATATAGTAGTTTATCATTGAAAATACCTTATAATATAACGTAATATTCTGTGTATCATTGAAAATACCTTATAATATAACGTAATATGCAGTGTATCATTGAAAATACCTTATAATATATCGTAATTTGTAGTGTATCATTGAAAATACCTTATAATATATGGTAATTTGTAGTGTATCATTGAAAATACCTTATAATATAACGTAATATGCAGTGTATCATTGAAAATACCTTATAATATATCGTAATTTGTAGTGTATCATTGAAAATACCTTATAATATAACGTAATATGCTGTGTATCATTGAAAATACCGTAGAATATATGGTAATTCTAGTCTATCAATGAAAATACATTATAATATAAGGTAATATGCAGTGTATCATTGAAAATACCTTATAATATAACGTAATATGCAGTGTATCATTGAAAATACCTTAAAATATAACGTAATATAAAGTGTATCATTGAAAATACTTTATAATATAACGTAATATGCAGTGTATCATTGAAATTACCTTATAATATATCGTAATATGCAGTGTATCATTGAAAATACCTTATAATATAACGTAATATGCAGTGTATCATTGAAAATACCTTATAATATAACGTAATATACAGTGTATCATTGGAAATACCATATAATATATCGTAACATGCAGTGTATCATTGAAAATACCTTATAATATAACATAATATGCTGTGTGTTATTGAAATTACCTTACAATATAACGTAATATAAAGTGTATCATTGAAAATACCTTAAAATATAACGTAATATGCAGTGTATCATTGAAAATACCTTATAATATAACGTAATATACAGTGTATCATTGGAAATACCATATAATATATCGTAATATGCAGTGTATCATTGAAAATACCTTATAATATAACATAATATGCTGTGTATCATTGAAAATAACTTATAATGTAATGTAATATGCAGTGTATCATTGAAAGTACCTTATAATATATCGTAATTTGTAGTGTATCATTGAATATACCTTATAATATATAGTAGTTTATCATTGAAAATACCTTATAATATAACGTAATATTCTGTGTATCATTGAAAATACCTTATAATATAACGTAATATGCAGTGTATCATTGAAAATACCTTATAATATATCGTAATTTGTAGTGTATCATTGAAAATATATTATAATATAAAGTAATATGCAGTGTATCATTGAAAATAGCTTATAATATAACGTAATATGCAGTGTATCATTGAAAATACCTTATAATATAACGTAATATGCAGTGTATCATTGAAAATACCTTATAATACAATGTAATATGCAGTCTATCATTGGAAATACCATATAATATAACGTAATATGCAGTCTATCATTGAAAATACCTTATAATATAACGTAATATGCAATGTATCATTGAAAATACTTTATAATATATCGTAATTTGTAGTGTATCATTGAAAATACCTTATAATATAACGTAATTTGTAGTGTATCATTGAAAATACCTTATAATATAAAGTAATATGCAGTGTATCATTGAAAATAGCTTATAATATAACGTAATATGCAGTGTATCATTGAAAATACCTTATAATATAACGTGATATTTGCAGTCTATCATTGAAAATACCTTATTATATAAGGTAATATGCAGTGTATCATTGAAAATACCTTATAATATAACGTAATTTGTAGTGTATCATTGAAAATAGCTTATAATATAACGTAATATGCAGTCTCCCATTGAAAATACGTTATAATGTATTGTAATATGCAGTGTATCATTGAAAATACCTTAAAATATAACGTAATATGCAGTGTATCATTGAAAATACCTTATAATATAACGTAATATGCAGTGTATCATTGAAAATACCTGATAATGTAACGTAGTATGCAGTGTATCATTGAAAATACCTTAAAATATAACGTAATATGCAGTGTATCATTGAAAATACCTTATTATATAACGTAATATGCAGTGTATCATTGAAAATACCTTATAATATATCGTAATTTGTAGTGTATCATTGAAAATACCTTATAATATATGGTAATTTGTAGTGTATCATTGAAAATACCTTATAATATAACGTAATATGCAGTGTATCATTGAAAATACCTTATAATATATCGTAATTTGTAGTGTATCATTGAAAAATACTTTATAATATAACGTAATATGCAGTGTATCATTGAAATTACCTTATAATATATCGTAATATGCAGTGTATCATTGAAAATACCTTATAATATAACGTAATATGCAGTGTATCATTGAAAATACCTTATAATATAACGTAATATACAGTGTATCATTGGAAATACCATATAATATATCGTAATATGCAGTGTATCATTGAAAATACCTTATAATATAACATAATATGCTGTGTGTTATTGAAATTACCTTACAATATAACGTAATATGCAGTGTATCATTGAAAATAACTTATAATCTAATGTAATATGCAGTGTATCATTGAAAATACCTTATAATATAACGTAATATTCTGTGTATCATTGAATATACCTTATAATATAACGTAATATGCAGTGTATCATTGAAAATACCTTATAATATATCGTAATTTGTAGTGTATCATTGAAAATACCTTATAATATATGGTAATTTGTAGTGTATCAATGAAAATACCTTATAATATAACGTAATATGCAGTGTATCATTGAAAGTACCTTATAATATATCGTAATTTGTAGTGTATCATTGAATATACCTTATAATATATAGTAGTTTATCATTGAAAATACCTTATAATATAACGTAATATTCTGTGTATCATTGAAAATACCTTATAATATAACGTAATATGCAGTGTATCATTGAAAATACCTTATAATATATCGTAATTTGTAGTGTATCATTGAAAATACCTTATAATATATGGTAATTTGTAGTGTATCATTGAAAATACCTTATAATATAACGTAATATGCAGTGTATCATTGAAAATACCTTATAATATATCGTAATTTGTAGTGTATCATTGAAAATACCTTATAATATATCGTAATTTGTAGTGTATCATTGAAAATACCTTATAATATATGGTAATTTGTAGTGTATCATTGAAAATACCTTATAATATAACGTAATATGCAGTGTATCATTGAAAATACCTTATAATATATCGTAATTTGTAGTGTATCATTGAAAATACCTTATAATATAACGTAATTTGTAGTGTATCATTGAAAATATATTATAATATAAAGTAATATGCAGTGTATCATTGAAAATAGCTTATAATATAACGTAATATGCAGTGTATCATTGAAAATACCTTATAATATAACGTAATATGCAGTGTATCATTGAAAATACCTTATAATACAATGTAATATGCAGTCTATCATTGGAAATACCATATAATATAACGTAATATGCAGTCTATCATCGAAAATACCTTATAATATAACGTAATATGCAATGTATCATTGAAAATACTTTATAATATATCGTAATTTGTAGTGTATCATTGAAAATACCTTATAATATAACGTAATTTGTAGTGTATCATTGAAAATACCTTATAATATAAAGTAATATGCAGTGTATCATTGAAAATAGCTTATAATATAACGTAATATGCAGTGTATCATTGAAAATACCTTATAATATAACGTGATATTTGCAGTCTATCATTGAAAATACCTTATTATATAAGGTAATATGCAGTCTATCAATGAAAATAACTTATAATATAACGTAATACGCAGAGTATCATTGAAAATACCTTATAATATATCGTAATTTGTAGTGTATCATTGAAAATAGCTTATAATATAACGTAATATGCAGTCTCCCATTGAAAATACCTTATAATGTATTGTAATATGCAGTGTATCATTGAAAATACCTTAAAATATAACGTAATATGCAGTGTATCATTGAAAATACCTTATAATATAACGTAATATGCAGTGTATCATTGAAAATACCTGATAATGTAACGTAGTATGCAGTGTATCATTGAAAATACCTTAAAATATAACGTAATATGCAGTGTATCATTGAAAATACCTTATAATATAACGCAATATGCAGTGTATCATTGAAAATACCTTATAATATAACGTAATATGCAATGTATCATTAAAAATTCTTTATAATATATCGTAATTTGTAGTGTATCATTGAAAATACCTTATAATATAACGTAATTTGTAGTGTATCATTGAAAATATATTGTAATATAAAGTGATATGCAGTGTATCATTGAAAATAGCTTATAATATAACGTAATATGCGGTGTATCATTGAAAATACCTTATAATATAACGTAATATGCAGTCTACCATTGAAAATACATTATAAAATAATGTAATATGCAGTCTGTCATTGAAAATACCTTATAATATAACGTAATATCATATATATCATTAAAAATACCTTATAAAATAACGTAATATGCAGTATACCATTGAAAATACTTATAATATAACGTAATATGCAGTGTATCATTGAAAATACCTTATAATATATAGTAGTTTATCATTGAAAATACCTTATAATATAACGTAATATGCTGTGTATTGTGACGTTCGTCACCACAGTCCGTCCTGCTCTTGCAAGCCCAAGCCGTTCCTGTGGTATATTTTCAAGGGGCCTGCCCCTCATTCATACGCCACTATTTCAAATCTCACAAGAATAAAGTTTCAAGGGACCGTTTCCCTATTGATACGGTCCGTTCCAGTCTAGTGAACCTACTACGTCGCAACCCCCACCAGAAGTCGAAATCATCAAGACAGCGGATCAAATCGATCATTAGTAGTCGACAGTTCGAACCGACAACACCATTCCTGCACCTGAATTATCTCACGAAATACGATAAGGACATAGTCTGAGAACAGAATTATTTCACGAAATACGATAAGAACATAGTCTGAGAACTGAATTATTTCACGAAATACGATAAAGGACATAGTCTCAGAACAGAATTATTTCACAAAATACGATAAAGGACTTAGACGCAGGAACGTCGATCCACCTCCAGCGATCCACTACCCCTTCCACTGGAACAACTTGACATGTGATTGGGACTACCCCCTTCCACCAACGTTGGACTATAAGGGAAGCAGCTGGACACCTACGAAGTCAGTTGAATTCAGGAGTCAGTCGAAACCAGTCGAAGTCAGGAGTCAGTTGAATTCAGAAATCAGTCGGAGTCAGTCGAAGTCAGTCGAAGTCAGGAGTCAGTCGAAGTCAGGAGTCAGTCGAAGTTACGAGTCAGCTGAAGTCTGAAGTCAGAATTCTCCGGTGCACCATCCAGTGCAACGACTGTTCGCGTTCACTTTCCTCAATCCAACCTTTTAACCATTTACCTACTTCCATCATTCTCGATGATGAAACCGAGAGCACTTTGAACTATTTGTAGTTCTGGAACTCAAACTGAGAGGATACACCACCTCCTTCCTAATCCCCTTATACGTCGATATTGCTGCGTGCGGACCAGCACAGAATAAATTCATTTGCGTGTGCGAACGTGCGTGTATCAAGAACCTTAGTCGTGAGAGGAGTCGCCAACCACTTTTTCACCCCTGTCCTATACCTACACGTTCGAGCACGGCGGACTGGATCTAGCCTCTCGAGCTCCCCCACTACCACATTCCTGGCGGACTGGGTCCAGCCGTTTGTGCGTCCTTCAATTTCCCTCGAACTAGGCGGACTGGGTCTAGCCGTTCGAGTTCCCTCACCTACCACAATCTTGGCGGACTAGGTCTAGCCGTTTGTGAAGTCTCCAATTTTCCTCGAACTAGGCGGACTGGGTCCAGCCGTTCGACCTACCGTACCCACCCACAATCTTGGCGGACTTGGTCCAGCCGTTTGCGTGTGCGTACTCCAATTCACGGCCCAGGCGGACTAGGTCCAGCCGACCGGGGATCCCATCCCGACATTCTCTCTCTGGCGACGGAACGACGTAACTCGTCCTACGTCGCAACGAACCGTAAACATCAAAATAAATTCGCACGCGTAAAAACGTAACGTCTTCGCGGACCCCGCGTGAGACGTAACAGTATCATTGAAAATACCTTATAATATATCGTAATTTGTAGTGTATCAATGAAAATAACTTATAATGTAACGTAATATGCAGTGTATCATTGAAAATACCTTATAACATATCGTAATTTGTAGTGTATCATTGAAAATACCTTATAATATAACGTAATATGCAGTGTATCATTGAAAATACCTTATAATATAACGTAATATGCGGTGTATCCTTGAAAATACTTTATAATATAACGTAATATGCAGTGTATCATTGAAATTACCATATAATATAACGTAATATGCAGTGTATCATTGAAAATACCTTATAATATAACGTAATATACACTGTATCATTGGAAATACCATATAATATATCGTAATATGCAGTGTATCATTGAAAATACCTTATAATGTAATGTAATATGCAGTGTATCATTGAAAATACCTTATAATATAACGTAATATTCTGTGTATCATTGAAAATACCTTATAATATAACGTAATATGCAGTGTATCATTGAAAATACCTTATAATATATCGTAATTTGTAGTGTATCATTGAAAATACCTTATAATATATGGTAATTTGTAGTGTATCAATGAAAATACCTTATAATATAACGTAATATGCAGTGTATCATTGAAAGTACCTTATAATATATCGTAATTTGTAGTGTATCATTGAATATACCTTATAATATATAGTAGTTTATCATTGAAAATACCTTATAATATAACGTAATATTCTGTGTATCATTGAAAATACCTTATAATATAACGTAATATGCAGTGTATCATTGAAAATACCTTATAATATATCGTAATTTGTAGTGTATCATTGAAAATACCTTATAATATATGGTAATTTGTAGTGTATCATTGAAAATACCTTATAATATAACGTAATATGCAGTCTATCAATGAAAATAACATATAATATAACGTAATACGCAGTGTATCATTGAAAATACCTTATAATATAACGTAATATACAGTGTATCATTGAAAATACTTTAGAATATATCGTAATTGTAGTGTATCATTGAAAATACCTTATAATATAACGTAATATGCAATGTATCATTGAAAATACTTTATAATATATCGTAATTTGTAGTGTATCATTGAAAATACCTTATAATATAACGTAATTTGTAGTGTATCATTGAAAATACATTATAAAATAATGTAATATGCAGTGTATCATTGAAAATAACCTATAATATAACGTAATATGCAGTGTATCATTGAAAATACCTTATAATATAACGTAATTTGTAGTGTATCATTGAAAATACCTTATAATATAACGTAATATGCAGTGTATCATTGAAAATATATTATAATATAAAGTAATATGCAGTGTATCATTGAAAATACATTATAATATAACGTAATATGCAGTGTATCATTGAAAATACCTTATAATATTACGTAATATGCAGTGTATCATTGAAAATACCTTATAATATAACGTAATATGCAGTCTCCCATTGAAAATACATTATAAAATAATGTAATATGCAGTGTATCATTGAAAATAACTTATAATATAACGTAATATGCAGTGTATCATTGAAAATACCTTATAATATAACGTGACATTTGCAGTCTATCATTGAAAATACCTTATAATATAACGTGATATTTGCAGTCTATCATTGAAAATACCTTATTATATAAGGTAATATGCAGTCTATCAATGAAAATAACATATAATATAACGTAATACGCAGTGTATCATTGAAAATACCTTATAATATAACGTAGTATGCAGTGTATCATTGAAAATAGCTTATAATATTACGTAATATGCAGTGTATCATTGAAAATACCTTATAATATAACGTAATTTGTAGTGTATCATTGAAAATATATTATAATATAAAGTAATATGCAGTGTATCATTGAAAATAGCTTATATTATAACGTAATATGCAGTGTGTCATTGAAAATACCTTATAATATAACGTAATATGCAGTGTATCATTGAAAATACCTTATAATACAATGTAATATGCAGTCTATCATTTTAAATACCATATAATATAATGTAATATGCAGTGTATCATTGAAAATACTTTATAATATAACGTAATATGCAGTGTATCATTGAAATTACCATATAATATATCGTAATATGCAGTGTATCATTGAAAATACCTTATAATATAACGTAATATAAAGTGTATCATTGAAAATACCTTAAAATATAACGTAATATGCAGTGTATCATTGAAAATACCTTATAATATAACGTAATATACACTGTATCATTGGAAATACCATATAATATATCGTAATATGTAGTGTATCATTGAAAATACCTTATAATATAACATAATATGCTGTGTGTTATTGAAATTACCTTACAATATAACGTAATATGCAGTGTATCATTGAAAATAACTTATAATGTAATGTAATATGCAGTGTATCATTGAAAATACCTTATAATAATAACGTAATATTCTGTGTATCATTGAAAATACCTTATAATATAACGTAATATGCAGTGTATCATTGAAAATACCTTATAATATATCGTAATTTGTAGTGTATCATTGAAAATACCATATAATATATGGTAATTTGTAGTGTATCAATGAAAATACCTTATAATATAACGTAATATGCAGTGTATCATTGAAAGTACCTTATAATATATCGTAATTTGTAGTGTATCATTGAAAATACCTTATAATATATAGTAGTTTATCATTGAAAATACCTTATAATATAACGTAATATTCTGTGTATCATTGAAAATACCTTATAATATAACGTAATATGCAGTGTATCATTGAAAATACCTTATAATATATCGTAATTTGTAGTGTATCATTGAAAATACCTTATAATATATGGTAATTTGTAGTGTATCATTGAAAATACCTTATAATATAACGTAATATGCAGTGTATCATTGAAAATACCTTATAATATATCGTAATTTGTAGTGTATCATTGAAAATACCTTATAATATAACGTAATATGCGGTGTATCATTGAAAATACCGTAGAATATATGGTAATTCTAGTCTATCAATGAAAATACATTATAATATAAGGTAATATGCAGTGTATCATTGAAAATACCTTATAATATAACGTAATATGCAGTGTATCATTGAAAATACCTTAAAATATAACGTAATATAAAGTGTATCATTGAAAATACTTTATAATATAACGTAATATGCAGTGTATCATTGAAATTACCTTATAATATATCGTAATATGCAGTGTATCATTGAAAATACCTTATAATATAACGTAATATGCAGTGTATCATTGAAAATACCTTATAATATAACGTAATATACAGTGTATCATTGGAAATACCATATAATATATCGTAATATGCAGTATATCATTGAAAATACCTTATAATATAACGCAATATGCAGTGTATCATTGAAAATACCTTATAATATAACGTAATATCCAGTCTATCACTGAAAATACCTTATATTATAACGTAATATGCAGTGTATCATTGAAAATACCTGATAATATAACGTAATATGCAGTGTATCATTGAAAATACCTTATAATATAACGTAATATCCAGTCTATCACTGAAAATACCTTATAATATAACGTAATATGCAGTATATCATTGAAAATACCTTATAATATAACGCAATATTCAGTGTATCATTGAAAATACCTTATAATATAACGCAATATGCAGTGTATCATTGAAAATACCTTATAATATAACGTAATATCCAGTCTATCACTGAAAATACCTTATAATATAACGTAATATGCAGTATATCATTGAAAATACCTTATAATATAACATAATATGCTGTGTGTTATTGAAATTACCTTACAATATAACGTAATATAAAGTGTATCATTGAAAATACCTTAAAATATAACGTAATATGCAGTGTATCATTGAAAATACCTTATAATATAACGTAATATACAGTGTATCATTGGAAATACCATATAATATATCGTAATATGCAGTGTATCATTGAAAATACCTTATAATATAACATAATATGCTGTGTATCATTGAAAATAACTTATAATGTAATGTAATATGCAGTGTATCATTGAAAGTACCTTATAATATATCGTAATTTGTAGTGTATCATTGAATATACCTTATAATATATAGTAGTTTATCATTGAAAATACCTTATAATATAACGTAATATTCTGTGTATCATTGAAAATACCTTATAATATAACGTAATATGCAGTGTATCATTGAAAATACCTTATAATATATCGTAATTTGTAGTGTATCATTGAAAATATATTATAATATAAAGTAATTTGTAGTGTATCATTGAAAATACCTTATAATATAAAGTAATATGCAGTGTATCATTGAAAATAGCTTATAATATAACGTAATATGCAGTGTATCATTGAAAATACCTTATAATATAACGTGATATTTGCAGTCTATCATTGAAAATACCTTATTATATAAGGTAATATGCAGTGTATCATTGAAAATACCTTATAATATAACGTAATTTGTAGTGTATCATTGAAAATAGCTTATAATATAACGTAATATGCAGTCTCCCATTGAAAATACGTTATAATGTATTGTAATATGCAGTGTATCATTGAAAATACCTTAAAATATAACGTAATATGCAGTGTATCATTGAAAATACCTTATAATATAACGTAATATGCAGTGTATCATTGAAAATACCTGATAATGTAACGTAGTATGCAGTGTATCATTGAAAATACCTTAAAATATAACGTAATATGCAGTGTATCATTGAAAATACCTTATAATATAACGTAATATGCAGTGTATCATTGAAAATACCTTATAATATATCGTAATTTGTAGTGTATCATTGAAAATACCTTATAATATATGGTAATTTGTAGTGTATCATTGAAAATACCTTATAATATAACGTAATATGCAGTGTATCATTGAAAATACCTTATAATATATCGTAATTTGTAGTGTATCATTGAAAAATACTTTATAATATAACGTAATATGCAGTGTATCATTGAAATTACCTTATAATATATCGTAATATGCAGTGTATCATTGAAAATACCTTATAATATAACGTAATATGCAGTGTATCATTGAAAATACCTTATAATATAACGTAATATACAGTGTATCATTGGAAATACCTTACAATATAACGTAATATGCAGTGTATCATTGAAAATAACTTATAATCTAATGTAATATGCAGTGTATCATTGAAAATACCTTATAATATAACGTAATATTCTGTGTATCATTGAATATACCTTATAATATAACGTAATATGCAGTGTATCATTGAAAATACCTTATAATATATCGTAATTTGTAGTGTATCATTGAAAATACCTTATAATATATGGTAATTTGTAGTGTATCAATGAAAATACCTTATAATATAACGTAATATGCAGTGTATCATTGAAAGTACCTTATAATATATCGTAATTTGTAGTGTATCATTGAATATACCTTATAATATATAGTAGTTTATCATTGAAAATACCTTATAATATAACGTAATATGCTGTGTATCATTGAAAATACCTTATAATATAACGTAATATGCAGTGTATCATTGAAAATACCTTATAATATATCGTAATTTGTAGTGTATCATTGAAAATACCTTATAATATATGGTAATTTGTAGTGTATCATTGAAAATACCTTATAATATAACGTAATATGCAGTGTATCATTGAAAATACCTTATAATATATCGTAATTTGTAGTGTATCATTGAAAATACCTTATAATATATCGTAATTTGTAGTGTATCATTGAAAATACCTTATAATATATGGTAATTTGTAGTGTATCATTGAAAATACCTTATAATATAACGTAATACGCAGTGTATCATTGAAAATACCTTATAATATATCGTAATTTGTAGTGTATCATTGAAAATACCTTATAATATAACGTAATTTGTAGTGTATCATTGAAAATATATTATAATATAAAGTAATATGCAGTGTATCATTGAAAATAGCTTATAATATAACGTAATATGCAGTGTATCATTGAAAATACCTTATAATATAACGTAATATGCAGTGTATCATTGAAAATACCTTATAATACAATGTAATATGCAGTCTATCATTGGAAATACCATATAATATAACGTAATATGCAGTCTATCATCGAAAATACCTTATAATATAACGTAATATGCAATGTATCATTGAAAATACTTTATAATATATCGTAATTTGTAGTGTATCATTGAAAATACCTTATAATATAACGTAATTTGTAGTGTATCATTGAAAATACCTTATAATATAAAGTAATATGCAGTGTATCATTGAAAATAGCTTATAATATAACGTAATATGCAGTGTATCATTGAAAATACCTTATAATATAACGTGATATTTGCAGTCTATCATTGAAAATACCTTATTATATAAGGTAATATGCAGTCTATCAATGAAAATAACTTATAATATAACGTAATACGCAGAGTATCATTGAAAATACCTTATAATATATCGTAATTTGTAGTGTATCATTGAAAATAGCTTATAATATAACGTAATATGCAGTCTCCCATTGAAAATACCTTATAATGTATTGTAATATGCAGTGTATCATTGAAAATACCTTATAATATAACGTAATATGCAGTGTATCATTGAAAATACCTTATAATATAACGTAATATGCAGTGTATCATTGAAAATACCTGATAATGTAACGTAGTATGCAGTGTATCATTGAAAATACCTTAAAATATAACGTAATATGCAGTGTATCATTGAAAATACCTTATAATATAACGCAATATGCAGTGTATCATTGAAAATACCTTATAATATAACGTAATATGCAATGTATCATTAAAAATTCTTTATAATATATCGTAATTTGTAGTGTATCATTGAAAATACCTTATAATATAACGTAATTTGTAGTGTATCATTGAAAATATATTGTAATATAAAGTGATATGCAGTGTATCATTGAAAATAGCTTATAATATAACGTAATATGCGGTGTATCATTGAAAATACCTTATAATATAACGTAATATGCAGTCTACCATTGAAAATACATTATAAAATAATGTAATATGCAGTCTGTCATTGAAAATACCTTATAATATAACGTAATATCATATATATCATTAAAAATACCTTATAAAATAACGTAATATGCAGTATACCATTGAAAATACTTATAATATAACGTAATATGCAGTGTATCATTGAAAATACATTATAATATATAGTAGTTTATCATTGAAAATACCTTATAATATAACGTAATATGCTGTGTATTGTGACGTTCGTCACCACAGTCCGTCCTGCTCTTGCAAGCCCAAGCCGTTCCTGTGGTATATTTTCAAGGGGCCTGCCCCTCATTCATACGCCACTATTTCAAATCTCACAAGAATAAAGTTTCAAGGGACCGTTTCCCTATTGATACGGTCCGTTCCAGTCTAGTGAACCTACTACGTCGCAACCCCCACCAGAAGTCGAAATCATCAAGACAGCGGATCAAATCGATCATTAGTAGTCGACAGTTCGAACCGACAACACCATTCCTGCACCTGAATTATCTCACGAAATACGATAAGGACATAGTCTGAGAACAGAATTATTTCACGAAATACGATAAGAACATAGTCTGAGAACTGAATTATTTCACGAAATACGATAAAGGACATAGTCTCAGAACAGAGTCTCAGAACAGAATTATTTCACAAAATACGATAAAGGACTTAGACGCAGGAACGTCGATCCACCTCCAGCGATCCACTACCCCTTCCACTGGAACAACTTGACATGTGATTGGGACTACCCCCTTCCACCAACGTTGGACTATAAGGGAAGCAGCTGGACACCTACGAAGTCAGTTGAATTCAGGAGTCAGTCGAAACCAGTCGAAGTCAGGAGTCAGTTGAATTCAGAAATCAGTCGGAGTCAGTCGAAGTCAGTCGAAGTCAGGAGTCAGTCGAAGTCAGGAGTCAGTCGAAGTCACGAGTCAGCTGAAGTCTGAAGTCAGAATTCTCCGGTGCACCATCCAGTGCAACGACTGTTCGCGTTCACTTTCCTCAATCCAACCTTTTAACCATTTACCTACTTCCATCATTCTCGATGATGAAACCGAGAGCACTTTGAACTATTTGTAGTTCTGGAACTCAAACTGAGAGGATACACCACCTCCTTCCTAATCCCCTTATACGTCGATATTGCTGCGTGCGGACCAGCACAGAATAAATTCATTTGCGTGTGCGAACGTGCGTGTATCAAGAACCTTAGTCGTGAGAGGAGTCGCCAACCACTTTTTCACCCCTGTCCTATACCTACACGTTCGAGCACGGCGGACTGGATCTAGCCTCTCGAGCTCCCCCACTACCACATTCCTGGCGGACTGGGTCCAGCCGTTTGTGCGTCCTTCAATTTCCCTCGAACTAGGCGGACTGGGTCTAGCCGTTCGAGTTCCCTCACCTACCACAATCTTGGCGGACTAGGTCTAGCCGTTTGTGAAGTCTCCAATTTTCCTCGAACTAGGCGGACTGGGTCCAGCCGTTCGACCTACCGTACCCACCCACAATCTTGGCGGACTTGGTCCAGCCGTTTGCGTGTGCGTACTCCAATTCACGGCCCAGGCGGACTAGGTCCAGCCGACCGGGGATCCCATCCCGACATTCTCTCTCTGACGACGGAACGACGTAACTCGTCCTACGTCGCAACGAACCGTAAACATCAAAATAAATTCGCACGCGTAAAAACGTAACGTCTTCGCGGACCCCGCGTGAGACGTAACAGTATCATTAAAAATACCTTATAATATATCGTAATTTGTAGTGTATCAATGAAAATAACTTATAATGTAACGTAATATGCAGTGTATCATTGAAAATACCTTATAACATATCGTAATTTGTAGTGTATCATTGAAAATACCTTATAATATAACGTAATATGCAGTGTATCATTGAAAATACCTTATAATATAACGTAATATGCGGTGTATCCTTGAAAATACCTTATAATATAACTTAATATGCAGTGTATCATTGAAAATACCTTATAATATAACTTAATATGCAGTGTACCATTGAAAATACCTTATGATATAACGTAATATGCAGTGTATCATTGAAAATACCTTTGAATATATGGTAATTCTAGTCTATCAATGAAAATACCTTATAATATAACGTAATATGCAGTGTATCAGTGAAAATACCTTATAATATATAGTAGTTTATCATTGAAAATACCTTATAATATAACGCAATATGCAGTGTATCATTGAAAATACCTTAGAATATATGGTAATTCTAGTCTATCAATGAAAATACCTTATAATATAACGTAATATGCAGTGTATCATTGAAAATACTTTATAATATATCGTAATGTGTAGTGTATCATTGAAAATACCTTATAATATATAGCAGTTTATCATTGAAAATACCTTATAATATAACTTAATATGCAGGGTATCATTGAAAATACCTTATAATATATCGTAATTTGTAGTGTATCATTGAAAATACCTTAGAATATATGGTAATGCTAGTCTATCACTGAAAATATCTTATAATATTACGTAATATGCAGTCTACCATTGAAAATACATTATAAAATAATGTAATATGTAGTCTGTCATTGAAAATACCTTATAATATAACGCAATATGCAGTGTATCATTGAAAATACCTTATAATATATCGTAATTTGTAGTGTATCTTTGAAAATACCTTATAATATAACGTAATATGCAGTGTATCATAGAAAATACCTTATAATATATAGCAGTTTATCATTGAAAATACCTTATAATATAACTTAATATGCAGGGTATCATTGAAAATACCTTATAATATATCGTAATTTGTAGTGTATCATTGAAAATACCTTAGAATATATGGTAATTCTAGTCTATCAATGAAAATACCTTATAATATAACGTAATATGCAGTGTATCATTGAAAATACCTTATAATATATCGTAATTTGTAGTGTATCATTGAAAATACCTTATAGTATAACGTAATATGCAGTGCATCATTGAAAAAACCTTATAATATATAGTAGTTTATCATTGAAAATACCTTATAATATAACGTAATATGCAGTGTATCATTGAAAATACCTTATCATATAACGTAATATGCAGTGTATCATTGAAAATACCTTAAAATATAACGTAATATGCAGTGTATCATAGAAAATACCTTATAATATAACGTAATATGCGGTGTATCATTGAAAATACCTTATAATATAACGTAATATGCAGTCTACCATTGAAAATACATTATAAAATAATGTAATATGCAGTCTGTCATTGAAAATACCTTATAATATAACGTAATATGATATATATCATTAAAAATACCTTATAAAATAACGTAATATGCAGTATACCATTGAAAATACTTATAATATAACGTAATATGCAGTGTATCATTGAAAATACCTTATAATATATAGTAGTTTATCATTGAAAATACCTTATAATATAACGTAATATGCTGTGTATCATTGAAAATACCTTATAATATATCGTAATTTGTAGTGTATCAATGAAAATAACTTATAATATAACGTAATATGCAGTGTATCATTGAAAATACCTTAGAATATATGGTAATTCTAGTCTATCAATGAAAATACCTTATAATATAACGTAATATGCAGTGTATCATTGAAAATACCTTATCATATATCGTAATTTGTAGTGTATCATTGAAAATACCTTATAGTATAACGTAATATGCAGTGCATCATTGAAAAAACCTTATAATATAACGTAATATGCAGTGTATCATTGAAAATACCTTATAATATAACGTAATATGCAGTCTACCATTGAAAATACATTATAAAATAATGTAATATGCAGTCTGTCATTGAAAATACCTTATAATATAACGTAATATGATATATATCATTAAAAATACCTTATAAAATAACGTAATATGCAGTATACCATTGAAAATACTTATAATATAACGTAATATGCAGTGTATCATTGAAAATACCTTATAATATATAGTAGTTTTTCATTGAAAATACCTTATAATATAACGTAATATGCTGTGTATCATTGAAAATACCTTATAATATATCGTAATTTGTAGTGTAGCAATGAAAATACCTTATAATATAACGTAATATGCAGTGTATCATTGAAAATACCTTATAATATATCGTAATTTGTATTGTATCATTGAAAATACCTTATAGTATAACGTAATATGCAGTGCATCATTGAAAATACCTTATAATATAACGCAATATGCAGTGTATCATTGAAAATACCTTATAATATAACGTAATATACTGTGTATCATTGAAAATACCTTATAATATATCGTAATTTGTATTGTATCATTGAAAATACCTTATAGTATAACGTAATATGCAGTGCATCATTGAAAATACCTAATAATATCACGTAATATGCAGTGTATCATTGAAAATACCTAATAATTTAACGTAATATTCTAGGGTATCATTGTAAATACCTTATAATATATCGTAATTTGTAGTGTATCATTGAAAATACCTTATAATATAACGTAATATGCAGTGTATCATTGAAAATACCTTATAATATAACGTAATATGCAGGGTATCATTGAAAATACCTTATAATATATCGTAATTATAGTGTATCATTGAAAATACCTTATAATATAACGTAATATGCAGTGTATCATTGAAAATACCTTATAATATAACGTAATATGCGGTGTATCCTTGAAAATACCTTATAATATAACGTAATATGCAGTGTATCATTGAAAATACCTTATAATATAACTTAATATGCAGTGTACCATTGAAAATACCTTATGATATAACGTAATATGCAGTGTATCATTGAAAATACCTTAGAATATATGGTAATTCAAGTCTATCAATGAAAATACCTTATAATATAACGTAATATGCAGTGTATCAGTGAAAATACCTTATAATATATAGTAGTTTATCATTGAAAATACCTTATAATATAACGTAATATGCAGTGTATCATTGAAAATACCTTAGAATATATGCTAATTCTAGTCTATCAATGAAAATACCTTATAATATAACGTAATATGCAGTGTATCATTGAAAATACTTTATAATATATCGTAATGTGTAGTGTATCATTGAAAATACCTTATAGTATAACATAATATGCAGTGCATCATTGAAAATACCTTATAATATAACGTAATATGCGGTGTATCATTGAAAATACCTTATAATATAACGTAATATGCAGGTTATCATTGAAAATACCTTATAATATATCGTAATTTGTAGTGTATCATTGAAAATACCTTATAATATATAGTAGTTTATCATTGAAAATACCTTATAATATTACGTAATATTCTGTGTATCATTGAAAATACCTTATAGTATAACGTAATATGCAGTGCATCATTGAAAATACCTTATAATATAACGTAATATACTGTGTATCTTTGAAATTACCTTATAATATAACGTAATATGCAGTGTATCATTGAAAATACCTTATAATATAACGTAATATGCAGTGTATCATTGAAAATACCTTATAATATATCGTAATATACAGTATACCATTAAAATACTTATAATATAACGTAATATGCAGTGTATCATTGAAAATACCTTATAATATATCGTAATATACGGTATACCATTGAAAATACTTATAATATAACGTAATATGCAGTGTATCATTGAAAATACCTTATAATATATAGTAGTTTATCATTGAAAATACCTTATAATATAACGTAATATGCTGTGTATCATTGAAAATACCTTATAATATATCGTAATTTGTAGTGTATCATTGAAAATGCCTTATAATATAACGTAATATGCAGTGTATCATTGAAAATACCTTATAATATAACGAAATATGCAGGGTATCATTGAAAATACCTTATAATATATCGTAATTTGTAGTGTATCAATGGAAATACCTACTCATATAACGTAATATGCAGTGTATCATTGAAAATACCTTATAATGTATCGTAATTTGTAGTGTATCATTGAAAATACCTTATAATATAACGAAATATGCAGGGTATCATTGAAAATACCTTATAATATATCGTAATTTGTAGTGTATCAATGGAAATACCTTCTCATATAACGTAATATGCAGTGTATCATTGAAAATACCTTATAATGTATCGTAATTTGTAGTGTATCTTTGAAAATACCTTATAATATAACGTAATATGCAGTGTATCATAGAACATACCTTATAATATATAGCAGTTTATCATTGAAAATACCTTATAATATAACTTAATATGCAGGGTATCATTGAAAATACCTTATAATATATCGTAATTTGTAGTGTATCATTGAAAATACCTTAGAATATATGGTAATTCTAGTCAATCAATGAAAATACCTTATAATATAACGTAATATGCAGTGTATCATTGAAAATACCTTATAATATATCGTAATTTGTAGTGTATCATTGAAAATACCTTATAGTATAACGTAATATGCAGTGCATCATTGAAAAAACCTTATAATATAACGTAATATGCAGTGTATCATTGAAAATACCTTATCATATAACGTAATATGCAGTGTATCATTGTAAATACCTTATAATATAACGTAATATGCAGTGTATCATTGAAAATACCTTATAATATAACGTAATATGCGGTGTATCATTGAAAATACCTTATAATATAACGTAATATGCAGTCTACCATTGAAAATACATTATAAAATAATGTAATATGCAGTCTGTCATTGAAAATACCTTATAATATAACGTAATATGATATATATCATTAAAAATACCTTATAAAATAACGTAATATGCAGTATACCATCGAAAATACTTATAATATAACGTAATATGCAGTGTATCATTGAAAATACCTTATAATATATAGTAGTTTTTCATTGAAAATACCTTATAATATAACGTAATATGCTGTGTATCATTGAAAATACCTTATAATATATCGTAATTTGTAGTGTAGCAATGAAAATACCTTATAATATAACGTAATATGCAGTGTATCATTGAAAATACCTTATAATATATCGTAATTTGTATTGTATCATTGAAAATACCTTATAGTATAACGTAATATGCAGTGCATCATTGAAAATACCTTATAATATAACGCAATATGCAGTGTATCATTGAAAATACCTTATAATATAACGTAATATACTGTGTATCATTGAAAATACCTTATAATATATCGTAATTTGTAGTGTAGCAATGAAAATACCTTATAATATAACGTAATATGCAGTGTATCATTGAAAATACCTTATAATATATCGTAATTTGTATTGTATCATTGAAAATACCTTATAGTATAACGTAATATGCAGTGCATCATTGAAAATACCTTATAATATAACGTAATATGCAGTGTATCATTGAAAATACCTTATAATATAACGTAATATACTGTGTATCATTGAAAATACCTTATAATATATCGTAATTTGTAGTGTAGCAATGAAAATACCTTATAATATAACGTAATATGCAGGGTATCATTGAAAATACCTTATAATATATCGTAATTTGTAGTGTATCATTGAAAATACCTTATAATATAACGTAATATGCAGTGTATCATTGAAAATACCTTATAATATAACGAAATATGCAGGGTATCATTGAAAATACCTTATAATATATCGGAATTTGTAGTGTATCAATGGAAATACCTACTCATATAACGTAATATGCAGTGTATCATTGAAAATACCTTATAATGTATCGTAATTTGTAGTGTATCATTGAAAATACCTTATAATATAACGAAATATGCAGGGTATCATTGAAAATACCTTATAATATATCGTAATTTGTAGTGTATCAATGGAAATACCTTCTCATATAACGTAATATGCAGTGTATCATTGAAAATACCTTATAATGTATCGTAATTTGTAGTGTATCTTTGAAAATACCTTATAATATAACGTAATATGCAGTGTATCATAGAACATACCTTATAATATATAGCAGTTTATCATTGAAAATACCTTATAATATAACTTAATATGCAGGGTATCATTGAAAATACCTTATAATATATCGTAATTTGTAGTGTATCATTGAAAATACCTTAGAATATATGGTAATTCTAGTCTATCAATGAAAATACCTTATAATATAACGTAATATGCAGTGTATCATTGAAAATACCTTATAATATATCGTAATTTGTAGTGTACCATTGAAAATACCTTATAGTATAACGTAATATGCAGTGCATCATTGAAAAAACCTTATAATATAACGTAATATGCAGTGAATCATTGAAAATACCTTATCATATAACGTAATATGCAGTGTATCATTGTAAATACCTTATAATATAACGTAATATGCAGTGTATCATTGAAAATACCTTATAATATAACGTAATATGCGGTGTATCATTGAAAATACCTTATAATATAACGTAATATGCAGTCTACCATTGAAAATACATTATAAAATAATGTAATATGCAGTCTGTCATTGAAAATACCTTATAATATAACGTAATATGATATATATCATTAAAAATACCTTATAAAATAACGTAATATGCAGTATACCATCGAAAATACTTATAATATAACGTAATATGCAGTGTATCATTGAAAATACCTTATAATATATAGTAGTTTTTCATTGAAAATACCTTATAATATAACGTAATATGCTGTGTATCATTGAAAATACCTTATAATATATCGTAATTTGTAGTGTAGCAATGAAAATACCTTATAATATAACGTAATATGCAGTGTATCATTGAAAATACCTTATAATATATCGTAATTTGTATTGTATCATTGAAAATACCTTATAGTATAACGTAATATGCAGTGCATCATTGAAAATACCTTATAATATAACGTAATATGCAGTGTATCATTGAAAATACCTTATAATATAACGTAATATACTGTGTATCATTGAAAATACCTTATAATATATCGTAATTTGTAGTGTATCATTGAAAATACCTTATAATATAACGTAATATGCAGTGTATCATTGAAAATACCTTATAATATATCGTAATTTGTATTGTATCATTGAAAATACCTTATAGTATAACGTAATATGCAGTGCATCATTGAAAATACCTAATAATATCACGTAATATGCAGTGTATCATTGAAAATACCTAATAATTTAACGTAATATGCAGGGTATCATTGAAAATACCTTATAATATATCGTAATTTGTAGTGTATCATTGAAAATACCTTATAATATAACGTAATATGCAGTGTATCATTGAAAATACCTTATAATATAACGTAATATGCAGGGTATCATTGAAAATACCTTATAATATATCGTAATTATAGTGTATCATTGAAAATACCTTATAATATAACGTAATATGCAGTGTATCATTGAAAATACCTTATAATATAACGTAATATGCGGTGTATCCTTGAAAATACCTTATAATATAACGTAATATGCAGTGTATCATTGAAAATACCTTATAATATAACTTAATATGCAGTGTATCATTGAAAATACCTTATGATATAACGTAATATGCAGTGTATCATTGAAAATACCTTAGAATATATGGTAATTCAAGTCTATCAATGAAAATACCTTATAATATAACGTAATATGCAGTGTATCAGTGAAAATACCTTATAATATATAGTAGTTTATCATTGAAAATACCTTATAATATAACGTAATATGCAGTGTATCATTGAAAATACCTTAGAATATATGCTAATTCTAGTCTATCAATGAAAATACCTTATAATATAACGTAATATGCAGTGTATCATTGAAAATACTTTATAATATATCGTAATGTGTAGTGTATCATTGAAAATACCTTATAGTATAACGTAATATGCAGTGCATCATTGAAAATACCTTATAATATAACGTAATATGCGGTGTATCATTGAAAATACCTTATAATATAACGTAATATGCAGGTTATCATTGAAAATACCTTATAATATATCGTAATTTGTAGTGTATCATTGAAAATACCTTATAATATATAGTAGTTTATCATTGAAAATACCTTATAATATTACGTAATATTCTGTGTATCATTGAAAATACCTTATAGTATAACGTAATATGCAGTGCATCATTGAAAATACCTTATAATATAACGTAATATACTGTGTATCTTTGAAATTACCTTATAATATAACGTAATATGCAGTGTATCATTGAAAATACCTTATTATATAACGTAATATGCAGTGTATCATTGAAAATACCTTATAATATATCGTAATATACAGTATACCATTAAAATACTTATAATATAACGTAATATGCAGTGTATCATTGAAAATACCTTATAATATATCGTAATATACGGTATACCATTGAAAATACTTATAATATAACGTAATATGCAGTGTATCATTGAAAATACCTTATAATATATAGTAGTTTATCATTGAAAATACCTTATAATATAACGTAATATGCTGTGTATCATTGAAAATACCTTATAATATATCGTAATTTGTAGTGTAGCAATGAAAATACCTTATAATATAACGTAATATGCAGTGTATCATTGAAAATACCTTATAATATATCGTAATTTGTATTGTATCATTGAAAATACCTTATAGTATAACGTAATATGCAGTGCATCATTGAAAATACCTTATAATATAACGCAATATGCAGTGTATCATTGAAAATACCTTATAATATAACGTAATATACTGTGTATCATTGAAAATACCTTATAATATATCGTAATTTGTAGTGTATCAATGAAAATACCTTATAATATAACGTAATATGCAGTGTATCATTGAAAATACCTTATAATATATCGTAATTTGTATTGTATCATTGAAAATACCTTATAGTATAACGTAATATGCAGTGCATCATTGAAAATACCTAATAATATCACGTAATATGCAGTGTATCATTGAAAATACCTAATAATTTAACGTAATATGCAGGGTATCATTGAAAATACCTTATAATATATCGTAATTTGTAGTGTATCATTGAAAATACCTTATAATATAACGTAATATGCAGTGTATCATTGAAAATACCTTATAATATATAGTAGTTTATCATTGAAAATACCTTATAATATAACGTAATATGCTGTGTATCATTGAAAATACCTTATAATATATCGTAATTTGTAGTGTAGCAATGAAAATACCTTATAATATAACGTAATATGCAGTGTATCATTGAAAATACCTTACAATATATCGTAATTTGTATTGTATCATTGAAAATACCTTATAGTATAACGTAATATGCAGTGCATCATTGAAAATACCTTATAATATAACGCAATATGCAGTGTATCATTGAAAATACCTTATAATATAACGTAATATGCGGTGTATCCTTGAAAATACCTTATAATATAACGTAATATGCAGTGTATCATTGAAAATACCTTATAATATAACTTAATATGCAGTGTATCATTGAAAATACCTTATGATATAACGTAATATGCAGTGTATCATTGAAAATACCTTAGAATATATGGTAATTCAAGTCTATCAATGAAAATACCTTATAATATAACGTAATATGCAGTGTATCAGTGAAAATACCTTATAATATATAGTAGTTTATCATTGAAAATACCTTATAATATAACGTAATATGCAGTGTATCATTGAAAATACCTTAGAATATATGCTAATTCTAGTCTATCAATGAAAATACCTTATAATATAACGTAATATGCAGTGTATCATTGAAAATACTTTATAATATATCGTAATGTGTAGTGTATCATTGAAAATACCTTATAGTATAACGTAATATGCAGTGCATCATTGAAAATACCTTATAATATAACGTAATATGCGGTGTATCATTGAAAATACCTTATAATATAACGTAATATGCAGGTTATCATTGAAAATACCTTATAATATATCGTAATTTGTAGTGTATCATTGAAAATACCTTATAATATATAGTAGTTTATCATTGAAAATACCTTATAATATTACGTAATATTCTGTGTATCATTGAAAATACCTTATAGTATAACGTAATATGCAGTGCATCATTGAAAATACCTTATAATATAACGTAATATACTGTGTATCTTTGAAATTACCTTATAATATAACGTAATATGCAGTGTATCATTGAAAATACCTTATTATATAACGTAATATGCAGTGTATCATTGAAAATACCTTATAATATATCGTAATATACAGTATACCATTAAAATACTTATAATATAACGTAATATGCAGTGTATCATTGAAAATACCTTATAATATATCGTAATATACGGTATACCATTGAAAATACTTATAATATAACGTAATATGCAGTGTATCATTGAAAATACCTTATAATATATAGTAGTTTATCATTGAAAATACCTTATAATATAACGTAATATGCTGTGTATCATTGAAAATACCTTATAATATATCGTAATTTGTAGTGTAGCAATGAAAATACCTTATAATATAACGTAATATGCAGTGTATCATTGAAAATACCTTATAATATATCGTAATTTGTAGTGTATCATTGAAAATACCTTAGAATATATGGTAATTCTAGTCTATCAATGAAAATACCTTATAATATAACGCAATATGCAGTGTATCATTGAAAATACCTTATAATATAACGTAATATACTGTGTATCATTGAAAATACCTTATAATATATCGTAATTTGTAGTGTAGCAATGAAAATACCTTATAATATAACGTAATATGCAGTGTATCATTGAAAATACCTTATAATATATCGTAATTTGTATTGTATCATTGAAAATACCTTATAGTATAACGTAATATGCAGTGCATCATTGAAAATACCTAATAATATCACGTAATATGCAGTGTATCATTGAAAATACCTAATAATTTAACGTAATATGCAGGGTATCATTGAAAATACCTTATAATATATCGTAATTTGTAGTGTATCATTGAAAATACCTTATAATATAACGTAATATGCAGTGTATCATTGAAAATACCTTATAATATATAGTAGTTTATCATTGAAAATACCTTATAATATAACGTAATATGCTGTGTATCATTGAAAATACCTTATAATATATCGTAATTTGTAGTGTAGCAATGAAAATACCTTATAATATAACGTAATATGCAGTGTATCATTGAAAATACCTTACAATATATCGTAATTTGTATTGTATCATTGAAAATACCTTATAGTATAACGTAATATGCAGTGCATCATTGAAAATACCTTATAATATAACGCAATATGCAGTGTATCATTGAAAATACCTTATAATATAACGTAATATACTGTGTATCATTGAAAATACCTTATAATATATCGTAATTTGTAGTGTAGCAATGAAAATACCTTATAATATAACGTAATATGCAGTGTATCATTGAAAATACCTTATAATATATCGTAATTTGTATTGTATCATTGAAAATACCTTATAGTATAACGTAATATGCAGTGCATCATTGAAAATACCTAATAATATCACGTAATATGCAGTGTATCATTGAAAATACCTAATAATTTAACGTAATATGCAGGGTATCATTGAAAATACCTTATAATATATCGTAATTTGTAGTGTATCATTGAAAATACCTTATAATATAACGTAATATGCAGTGTATCATTGAAAATACCTTATAATATAACGTAATATGCAGTGTATCATTGAAAATACCTTATAATATAACGTAATATGCGGTGTATCCTTGAAAATACCTTATAATATAACGTAATATGCAGTGTATCATTGAAAATACCTTATAATATAACTTAATATGCAGTGTATCATTGAAAATACCTTATGATATAACGTAATATGCAGTGTATCATTGAAAATACCTTAGAATATATGGTAATTCAAGTCTATCAATGAAAATACCTTATAATATAACGTAATATGCAGTGTATCAGTGAAAATACCTTATAATATATAGTAGTTTATCATTGAAAATACCTTATAATATAACGTAATATGCAGTGTATCATTGAAAATACCTTAGAATATATGCTAATTCTAGTCTATCAATGAAAATAACTTATAATATAACGTAATATGCAGTGTATCATTGAAAATACTTTATAATATATCGTAATGTGTAGTGTATCATTGAAAATACCTTATAGTATAACGTAATATGCAGTGCATCATTGAAAATACCTTATAATATAACGTAATATGCGGTGTATCATTGAAAATACCTTATAATATAACGTAATATACAGGTTATCATTGAAAATACCTTATAATATATCGTAATTTGTAGTGTATCATTGAAAATACCTTAGAATATATGGTAATTCTAGTCTATCAATGAAAATAACTCATAATATAACGTAATATGCAGTGTATCATTGAAAATACCTTATAATATATCGTAATTTGTAGTGTATCATTGAAAATACCTTAGAATATATGGTAATTCTAGTCTATCAATGAAAATACCTTATAATATAACGTAATATGCAGTGTATCATTGAAAATACCTTATAATATATCGTAATTTGTAGTGTATCATTGAAAATACCTTATAGTATAACGTAATATGCAGTGCATCATTGATAAAACCTTATAATATAACGTAATATGCAGTGTATCATTGAAAATACCTTATAATATATCGTAATTTGTAGTGTATCATTGAAAATACCTTATAATATATCGTAATTTGTATTGTATCATTGAAAATACCTTATAATATATAGTAGTTTATCATTGAAAATACCTTATAATATTACGTAATATTCTGTGTATCATTGAAAATACCTTATAGTATAACGTAATATGCAGTGTATCATTGAAAATACCGTATAATATATCGTAATATATAGTTTATCATTGAAAATACCTTATAATATAACGTAATATGCAGTGTATCATTGAAAATACCATATAATATAACGTAATATGCAGTGTATCATTGAAAATACCTTAGAATATATGGTAATTTGTAGTGTATCATTGAAAATACCATATAGTATAACGTAATATGCAGTGTATCATTGAAAATACCTTATAATATATCGTAATTTGTAGTGTATCATTGAAAATACCTTATAATATAACGTAATATGCAGTGTATCATTAAAAATACCTTATAATATAACGTAATATGCAGTGTGTCCTTGAAAATACCTCATAATATAACGTAATATGCAGTGTATCATTGAAAATACCATATAGTATAACGTAATATGCAGTGCATCATTGAAAATACCTTATAATATAACGTAATATGCAGTGTATCATTGAAAATACCTTACGATAAAACGTAATATGCAGTGTATCATTGAAAATACCTTATAATATATGGTAATTTGAACTGTATCAATCAAAATACGTTATAATATAACGTAATATGCAGTGTATCATTGAAAATACCTTATAATATATCGTAATTTGTAGTGTATCATTGAAAATACCTTATAATATAACGTAATATGCAGTGTATCATTAAAAATACCTTATAATATAACGTAATATGCAGTGTGTCCTTGAAAATACCTCATAATATAACGTAATATGCATTGTATCATTGAAAATACCTTATGATATAATTTAATATGCAGTGTATCATTGAAAATACATTATAATATATGGTAATTTGTAGTGTATCAATGAAAATACCTTATAATATAACGTAATATGCAGTGTATCATTGAAAATACCATATAATATATCGTAATATATAGTTTATCATTGAAAATACTTTATAATATAACGTAATATGCAGTGTATCATTGAAAATACCATATAATATAACGTAATATGCAGTGTATCATTGAAAGTACCTTAGAATATATGGTAATTCTAGTCTATCAATGAAAATACCTTATAATACAACGTAATATGCAGTGTATCATTGAAAATACCTTATAATATATCGTAATTTGTAGTGTATCATTGAAAATACCATATAGTATAACGTAATATGCAGTGCATCATTGAAAATACCTTATAATATAACGTAATATGCAGTGTATCATTGAAAATACCTTATAATATAACGTAATATGCAGTGTATCATTGAAAATACCTTATAATAAATGTAATATGCAGTGTATCATTGAAAATACCTTAAAATATATGGTAATTCTAGTCTATCAATGAAAATACCTTATAATGTAACGTAATATGCAGTGTATCATTGAAAATACCTTATAATATAACGTAATATGCAGTGTATCATTGAAAATACCTTATAATATAACGTAATATGCAGTGTATCATTGAAAATACCATATAGTATAACGTAATATGCAGTGCATCATTGAAAATACCTTATAATATAACGTAATATGCAGTGTATCATTGAAAATACCTTACGATAAAACGTAATATGCAGTGTATCATTGAAAATACCTTATAATATATGGTAATTTGAACTGTATCAATCAAAATACGTTATAATATAACGTAATATGCAGTGTATCATTGAAAATACCTTACAATATATCGTAATTTGTAGTGTACCATTGAAAATACCTTATAATATAACGTAATATGCAGTGTATCATTAAAAATACCTTATAATATAACGTAATATGCAGTGTGTCCTTGAAAATACCTCATAATATAACATAATATGCAGTGTATCATTGAAAATACCATATAGTATAACGTAATATGCAGTGCATCATTGAAAATACCTTATAATATAACGTAATATGCAGTGTATCATTGAAAATACCTTACAATATATCGTAATTTGTAGTGTATCATTAAAAATACCTTATAATATAACAAAATATGCAGTGTATCATTGAAAATACCTCATAATATAACGTAATATGCAGTGTATCATTGAAAACATCTTATAATATAACGTAATATGCAGTGTACCATTGAAAATACCTTATAATATAACGTAATATGCAGTGTATCATTAAAAATACCTTATAATATATGGTAATTTGGAGTGTATCAATGAAAATACCTTATAATATAACGTAATATGCAGTGTATCATTGAAAATACCGTATAATATATCGTAATATATAGTTTATCATTGAAAATACTTTATAATATAACGTAATATGCAGTGTATCATTGAAAATACCATATAATATAACGTAATATGCAGTGTATCATTGAAAATACCTTAGAATATATGGTAATTTGTAGTGTATCATTGAAAATACCATATAGTACAACGTAATATGCAGTGCATCATTGAAAAAACCTTATAATATAACGTAATATGCAGTGTATCATTGAAAATACCTTATAATATAACGTAATATGCAGTGTATCATTGAAAATACCTTATAAAATATAGTAGTTTATCATTGAAAACATCTTATAATATAACGTAATATGCAGTGTATCATTGAAAATACCTTATGATATAACGTAATATGCAGTGTATCATTGAAAATACCTTATAATATAACGTAATATGCAGTGTATCATTGAAAATACCTTATGATATAATGTAATATGCAGTGTATCATTGAAAATACATTATAATATATGGTAATTTGTAGTGTATCAATGAAAATACCTTATAATATAACGTAATATGCAGTGTATCATTGAAATACCTTATGATATAATGTAATATGCAGTGTATCATTGAAAATACCTTATAATATATGGTAATTTGGAGTGTATCAATGAAAATACCTTATAATATAACGTAATATGCAGTGTATCATTGAAAATACCTTATGATATAACGTAATATGCAGTGTATCATTGAAAATACCTTATAATATAACGTAATATGCAGTGTATCATTGATAATACCTTATGATATAATGTAATATGCAGTGTATCATTGAAAATACATTATAATATATGGTAATTTGTAGTGTATCAATGAAAATACCTTATAATATAACGTAATATGCAGTGTATCATTGAAAATACCTTATGATATAATGTAATATGCAGTGTATCATTGAAAATACCTTATAATATATGGTAATTTGGAGTGTATCAATGAAAATACCTTATAATATAACGTAATATGCAGTGTATCATTGAAAATACCGTATAATATATCGTAATATATAGTTTATCATTGAAAATACTTTATAATATAACGTAATATGCAGTGTATCATTGAAAATAC
>CAKAJI010000730.1:0-101729 GCA_916610255.1 Lasioglossum lativentre | reverse complement strand
CTTCGAAACTCGGGAGAACAGTGCATTTGCATGCAAATATGCGTAATCGGGACCTTCGAATCGATTCGGAAGCACGATCGCGATTTTTTCGAACCCCTGTGCGGAATCGCTTCGAAACTCGGGAGAACAGTGCATTTGCATGCAAATATGCGTAATCGGGACCTTCGAATCGATTCGGAAGCACGATCGCGATTTTTTCGAACCCCTGTGCGGAATCGCTTCGAAACTCGGGAGAACAGTGCATTTGCATGCAAATATGCGTAATCGGGACCTTCGAATCGATTCGGAAGCACGATCGCGAATTTTTCGAACCCCTGTGCGGAATCGCTTCGAAACTCGGGAGAACAGTGCATTTGCATGCAAATATGCGTAATCGGGACCTTCGAATCGATTCGGAAGCACGATCGCGATTTTTTCGAACCCCTGTGCGGAATCGCTTCGAAACTCGGGAGAACAGTGCATTTGCATGCAAATATGCGTAATCGGGACCTTCGAATCGATTCGGAAGCACGATCGTGAATTTTTCGAACCCCTGTGCGGAATCGCTTCGAAACTCGGGAGAACAGTGCATTTGCATGCAAATATGCGTAATCGGGACCTTCGAATCGATTCGGAAGCACGATCGCGATTTTTTCGAACCCCTGTGCGGAAATCGCTTCGAAACTCGGGAGAACAGTGCATTTGCATGCAAATATGCGTAATCGGGACCTTCGAATCGATTCGGAAGCACGATCGCGATTTTTTCGAACCCCTGTGCGGAATCGCTTCGAAACTCGGGAGAACAGTGCATTTGCATGCAAATATGCGTAATCGGGACCTTCGAATCGATTCGGAAGCACGATCGCGATTTTTTCGAACCCCTGTGCGGAATCGCTTCGAAACTCGGGAGAACAGTGCATTTGCATGCAAATATGCGTAATCGGGACCTTCGAATCGATTCGGAAGCACGATCGCGATTTTTTCGAACCCCTGTGCGGAATCGCTTCGAAACTCGGGAGAACAGTGCATTTGCATGCAAATATGCGTAATCGGGACCTTCGAATCGATTCGGAAGCACGATCGCGATTTTTTCGAACCCCTGTGCGGAATCGCTTCGAAACTCGGGAGAACAGTGCATTTGCATGCAAATATGCGTAATCGGGACCTTCGAATCGATTCGGAAGCACGATCGCGATTTTTTCGAACCCCTGTGCGGAATCGCTTCGAAACTCGGGAGAACAGTGCATTTGCATGCAAATATGCGTAATCGGGACCTTCGAATCGATTCGGAAGCACGATCGCGATTTTTTCGAACCCCTGTGCGGAATCGCTTCGAAACTCGGGAGAACAGTGCATTTGCATGCAAATATGCGTAATCGGGACCTTCGAATCGATTCGGAAGCACGATCGCGATTTTTTCGAACCCCTGTGTGGAATCGCTTCGAAACTCGGGAGAACAGTGCATTTGCATGCAAATATGCGTAATCGGGACCTTCGAATCGATTCGGAAGCACGATCGCGATTTTTTCGAACCCCTGTGCGGAATCGCTTCGAAACTCGGGAGAACAGTGCATTTGCATGCAAATATGCGTAATCGGGACCTTCGAATCGATTCGGAAGCACGATCGCGATTTTTTCGAACCCCTGTGCGGAATCGCTTCGAAACTCGGGAGAACAGTGCATTTGCATGCAAATATGCGTAATCGGGACCTTCGAATCGCTTCGGAAGCACGATCGCGATTTTTTCGAACCCCTGTGCGGAATCGCTTCGAAACTCGGGAGAACAGTGCATTTGCATGCAAATATGCGTAATCGGGACCTTCGAATCGATTCGGAAGCACGATCGCGATTTTTTCGAACCCCTGTGCGGAATCGCTTCGAAACTCGGGAGAACAGTGCATTTGCATGCAAATATGCGTAATCGGGACCTTCGAATCGATTCGGAAGCACGATCGCGATTTTTTCGAACCCCTGTGCGGAATCGCTTCGAAACTCGGGAGAACAGTGCATTTGCATGCAAATATGCGTAATCGGGACCTTCGAATCGATTCGGAAGCACGATCGCGATTTTTTCGAACCCCTGTGCGGAATCGCTTCGAAACTCGGGAGAACAGTGCATTTGCATGCAAATATGCGTAATCGGGACCTTCGAATCGATTCGGAAGCACGATCGCGATTTTTTCGAACCCCTGTGCGGAATCGCTTCGAAACTCGGGAGAACAGTGCATTTGCATGCAAATATGCGTAATCGGGACCTTCGAATCGATTCGGAAGCACGATCGCGAATTTTTCGAACCCCTGTGCGGAATCGCTTCGAAACTCGGGAGAACAGTGCATTTGCATGCAAATATGCGTAATCGGGACCTTCGAATCGATTCGGAAGCACGATCGCGATTTTTTCGAACCCCTGTGCGGAATCGCTTCGAAACTCGGGAGAACAGTGCATTTGCATGCAAATATGCGTAATCGGGACCTTCGAATCGATTCGGAAGCACGATCGCGAATTTTTCGAACCCCTGTGCGGAATCGCTTCGAAACTCGGGAGAACAGTGCATTTGCATGCAAATATGCGTAATCGGGACCTTCGAATCGATTCGGAAGCACGATCGCGATTTTTTCGAACCCCTGTGCGGAAGCTTCGAAACTCGGGAGAACAGTGCATTTGCATGCAAATATGCGTAATCGGGACCTTCGAATCGATTCGGAAGCACGATCGCGATTTTTTCGAACCCCTGTGCGGAATCGCTTCGAAACTCGGGAGAACAGTGCATTTGCATGCAAATATGCGTAATCGGGACCTTCGAATCGATTCGGAAGCACGATCGCGATTTTTTCGAACCCCTGTGTGGAATCGCTTCGAAACTCGGGAGAACAGTGCATTTGCATGCAAATATGCGTAATCGGGACCTTCGAATCGATTCGGAAGCACGATCGCGATTTTTCGAACCCCTGTGCGGAATCGCTTCGAAACTCGGGAGAACAGTGCATTTGCATGCAAATATGCGTAATCGGGACCTTCGAATCGATTCGGAAGCACGATCGCGATTTTTTCGAACCCCTGTGCGGAATCGCTTCGAAACTCGGGAGAACAGCGCATTTGCATGCAAATATGCGTAATCGGGACCTTCGAATCGATTCGGAAGCACGATCGCGATTTTTTCGAACCCCTGTGCGGAATCGCTTCGAAACTCGGGAGAACAGTGCATTTGCATGCAAATATGCGTAATCGGACCTTCGAATCGATTCGGAAGCACGATCGCGATTTTTTCGAACCCCTGTGCGGAATCGCTTCGAAACTCGGGAGAACAGTGCATTTGCATGCAAATATGCGTAATCGGGACCTTCGAATCGATTCGGAAGCACGATCGCGATTTTTTCGAACCCCTGTGCGGAATCGCTTCGAAACTCGGGAGAACAGTGCATTTGCATGCAAATATGCGTAATCGGGACCTTCGAATCGATTCGGAAGCACGATCGCGATTTTTTCGAACCCCTGTGCGGAATCGCTTCGAAACTCGGGAGAACAGTGCATTTGCATGCAAATATGCGTAATCGGGACCTTCGAATCGATTCGGAAGCACGATCGCGAATTTTTCGAACCCCTGTGCGGAATCGCTTCGAAACTCGGGAGAACAGTGCATTTGCATGCAAATATGCGTAATCGGGACCTTCGAATCGATTCGGAAGCACAATCGCGATTTTTTCGAACCCCTGTGCGGAATCGCTTCGAAACTCGGGAGAACAGTGCATTTGCATGCAAATATGCGTAATCGGGACCTTCGAATCGATTCGGAAGCACGATCGCGATTTTTTCGAACCCCTGTGCGGAATCGCTTCGAAACTCGGGAGAACAGTGCATTTGCATGCAAATATGCGTAATCGGGACCTTCGAATCGATTCGGAAGCACGATCGCGATTTTTTTCGAACCCCTGTGCGGAATCGCTTCGAAACTCGGGAGAACAGTGCATTTGCATGCAAATATGCGTAATCGGGACCTTCGAATCGATTCGGAAGCACGATCGCGATTTTTTCGAACCCCTGTGTGGAATCGCTTCGAAACTCGGGAGAACAGTGCATTTGCATGCAAATATGCGTAATCGGGACCTTCGAATCGATTCGGAAGCACGATCGCGATTTTTTCGAACCCCTGTGCGGAATCGCTTCGAAACTCGGGAGAACAGTGCATTTGCATGCAAATATGCGTAATCGGGACCTTCGAATCGATTCGGAAGCACGATCGCGAATTTTTCGAACCCCTGTGCGGAATCGCTTCGAAACTCGGGAGAACAGTGCATTTGCATGCAAATATGCGTAATCGGGACCTTCGAATCGATTCGGAAGCACGATCGCGATTTTTTCGAACCCCTGTGCGGATCGCTTCGAAACTCGGGAGAACAGTGCATTTGCATGCAAATATGCGTAATCGGGACCTTCGAATCGATTCGGAAGCACGATCGCGATTTTTTCGAACCCCTGTGCGGAATCGCTTCGAACTCGGGAGAACAGTGCATTTGCATGCAAATATGCGTAATCGGGACCTTCGAATCGATTCGGAAGCACGATCGCGATTTTTTCGAACCCCTGTGCGGAATCGCTTCGAAACTCGGGAGAACAGTGCATTTGCATGCAAATATGCGTAATCGGGACCTTCGAATCGATTCGGAAGCACGATCGCGATTTTTTCGAACCCCTGTGCGGAATCGCTTCGAAACTCGGGAGGAACAGTGCATTTGCATGCAAATATGCGTAATCGGGACCTTCGAATCGATTCGGAAGCACGATCGCGATTTTTTCGAACCCCTGTGCGGAATCGCTTCGAAACTCGGGAGAACAGTGCATTTGCATGCAAATATGCGTAATCGGGACCTTCGAATCGATTCGGAAGCACGATCGCGATTTTTTCGAACCCCTGTGCGGAATCGCTTCGAAACTCGGGAGAACAGTGCATTTGCATGCAAATATGCGTAATCGGGACCTTCGAATCGATTCGGAAGCACGATCGCGATTTTTTCGAACCCCTGTGCGGAATCGCTTCGAAACTCGGGAGAACAGTGCATTTGCATGCAAATATGCGTAATCGGGACCTTCGAATCGATTCGGAAGCACGATCGCGATTTTTTCGAACCCCTGTGCGGAATCGCTTCGAAACTCGGGAGAACAGTGCATTTGCATGCAAATATGCGTAATCGGGACCTTCGAATCGATTCGGAAGCACGATCGCGATTTTTTCGAACCCCTGTGCGGAATCGCTTCGAAACTCGGGAGAACAGTGCATTTGCATGCAAATATGCGTAATCGGGACCTTCGAATCGATTCGGAAGCACGATCGCGATTTTTTCGAACCCCTGTGCGGAATCGCTTCGAAACTCGGGAGAACAGTGCATTTGCATGCAAATATGCGTAATCGGGACCTTCGAATCGATTCGGAAGCACGATCGCGATTTTTTCGAACCCCTGTGCGGAATCGCTTCGAAACTCGGGAGAACAGTGCATTTGCATGCAAATATGCGTAATCGGGACCTTCGAATCGATTCGGAAGCACGATCGCGAATTTTTCGAACCCCTGTGCGGAATCGCTTCGAAACTCGGGAGAACAGTGCATTTGCATGCAAATATGCGTAATCGGGACCTTCGAATCGATTCGGAAGCACAATCGCGATTTTTTCGAACCCCTGTGCGGAATCGCTTCGAAACTCGGGAGAACAGTGCATTTGCATGCAAATATGCGTAATCGGGACCTTCGAATCGATTCGGAAGCACGATCGCGATTTTTTCGAACCCCTGTGCGGAATCGCTTCGAAACTCGGGAGAACAGTGCATTTGCATGCAAATATGCGTAATCGGGACCTTCGAATCGATTCGGAAGCACGATCGCGATTTTTTCGAACCCCTGTGCGGAATCGCTTCGAAACTCGGGAGAACAGTGCATTTGCATGCAAATATGCGTAATCGGGACCTTCGAATCGATTCGGAAGCACGATCGCGATTTTTTCGAACCCCTGTGTGGAATCGCTTCGAAACTCGGGAGAACAGTGCATTTGCATGCAAATATGCGTAATCGGGACCTTCGAATCGATTCGGAAGCACGATCGCGATTTTTTCGAACCCCTGTGCGGAATCGCTTCGAAACTCGGGAGAACAGTGCATTTGCATGCAAATATGCGTAATCGGGACCTTCGAATCGATTCGGAAGCACGATCGCGAATTTTTCGAACCCCTGTGCGGAATCGCTTCGAAACTCGGGAGAACAGGGCATTTGCATGCAAATATGCGTAATCGGGACCTTCGAATCGATTCGGAAGCACGATCGCGATTTTTTCGAACCCCTGTGCGGAATCGCTTCGAAACTCGGGAGAACAGTGCATTTGCATGCAAATATGCGTAATCGGGACCTCCGAATCGATTCGGAAGCACGATCGCGATTTTTTCGAACCCCTGTGCGGAATCGCTTCGAAACTCGGGAGAACAGTGCATTTGCATGCAAATATGCGTAATCGGGACCTTCGAATCGATTCGGAAGCACGATCGCGATTTTTTCGAACCCCTGTGCGGAATCGCTTCGAAACTCGGGAGAACAGTGCATTTGCATGCAAATATGCGTAATCGGGACCTTCGAATCGATTCGGAAGCACGATCGCGATTTTTTCGAACCCCTGTGCGGAATCGCTTCGAAACTCGGGAGAACAGTGCATTTGCATGCAAATATGCGTAATCGGGACCTTCGAATCGATTCGGAAGCACGATCGCGATTTTTTCGAACCCCTGTGCGGAATCGCTTCGAAACTCGGGAGAACAGTGCATTTGCATGCAAATATGCGTAATCGGGACCTTCGAATCGATTCGGAAGCACGATCGCGATTTTTTCGAACCCCTGTGCGGAATCGCTTCGAAACTCGGGAGAACAGTGCATTTGCATGCAAATATGCGTAATCGGGACCTTCGAATCGATTCGGAAGCACGATCGCGATTTTTTCGAACCCCTGTGCGGAATCGCTTCGAAACTCGGGAGAACAGTGCATTTGCATGCAAATATGCGTAATCGGGACCTTCGAATCGATTCGGAAGCACGATCGCGATTTTTTCGAACCCCTGTGTGGAATCGCTTCGAAACTCGGGAGAACAGTGCATTTGCATGCAAATATGCGTAATCGGGACCTTCGAATCGATTCGGAAGCACGATCGCGATTTTTTCGAACCCCTGTGCGGAATCGCTTCGAAACTCGGGAGAACAGTGCATTTGCATGCAAATATGCGTAATCGGGACCTTCGAATCGATTCGGAAGCACGATCGCGATTTTTTCGAACCCCTGTGCGGAATCGCTTCGAAACTCGGGAGAACAGTGCATTTGCATGCAAATATGCGTAATCGGGACCTTCGAATCGATTCGGAAGCACGATCGCGATTTTTTCGAACCCCTGTGCGGAATCGCTTCGAAACTCGGGAGAACAGTGCATTTGCATGCAAATATGCGTAATCGGGACCTTCGAATCGATTCGGAAGCACGATCGCGATTTTTTCGAACCCCTGTGCGGAATCGCTTCGAAACTCGGGAGAACAGTGCATTTGCATGCAAATATGCGTAATCGGGACCTTCGAATCGATTCGGAAGCACGATCGCGAATTTTTCGAACCCCTGTGCGGAATCACTTCGAAACTCGGGAGAACAGTGCATTTGCATGCAAATATGCGTAATCGGGACCTTCGAATCGATTCGGAAGCACGATCGCGATTTTTTCGAACCCCTGTGCGGAATCGCTTCGAAACTCGGGAGAACAGTGCATTTGCATGCAAATATGCGTAATCGGGACCTTCGAATCGATTCGGAAGCACGATCGCGATTTTTTCGAACCCCTGTGCGGAATCGCTTCGAAACTCGGGAGAACAGTGCATTTGCATGCAAATATGCGTAATCGGGACCTTCGAATCGATTCGGAAGCACGATCGCGATTTTTTCGAACCCCTGTGCGGAATCGCTTCGAAACTCGGGAGAACAGTGCATTTGCATGCAAATATGCGTAATCGGGACCTTCGAATCGATTCGGAAGCACGATCGCGATTTTTTCGAACCCCTGTGCGGAATCGCTTCGAAACTCGGGAGAACAGTGCATTTGCATGCAAATATGCGTAATCGGGACCTTCGAATCGATTCGGAAGCACGATCGCGATTTTTTCGAACCCCTGTGTGGAATCGCTTCGAAACTCGGGAGAACAGTGCATTTGCATGCAAATATGCGTAATCGGGACCTTCGAATCGATTCGGAAGCACGATCGCGATTTTTTCGAACCCCTGTGCGGAATCGCTTCGAAACTCGGGAGAACAGTGCATTTGCATGCAAATATGCGTAATCGGGACCTTCGAATCGATTCGGAAGCACGATCGCGATTTTTTCGAACCCCTGTGCGGAATCGCTTCGAAACTCGGGAGAACAGTGCATTTGCATGCAAATATGCGTAATCGGGACCTTCGAATCGATTCGGAAGCACGATCGCGATTTTTTCGAACCCCTGTGCGGAATCGCTTCGAAACTCGGGAGAACAGTGCATTTGCATGCAAATATGCGTAATCGGGACCTTCGAATCGATTCGGAAGCACGATCGCGATTTTTTCGAACCCCTGTGCGGAATCGCTTCGAAACTCGGGAGAACAGTGCATTTGCATGCAAATATGCGTAATCGGGACCTTCGAATCGATTCGGAAGCACGATCGCGAATTTTTCGAACCCCTGTGCGGAATCACTTCGAAACTCGGGAGAACAGTGCATTTGCATGCAAATATGCGTAATCGGGACCTTCGAATCGATTCGGAAGCACGATCGCGATTTTTTCGAACCCCTGTGCGGAATCGCTTCGAAACTCGGGAGAACAGTGCATTTGCATGCAAATATGCGTAATCGGGACCTTCGAATCGATTCGGAAGCACGATCGCGATTTTTTCGAACCCCTGTGCGGAATCGCTTCGAAACTCGGGAGAACAGTGCATTTGCATGCAAATATGCGTAATCGGGACCTTCGAATCGATTCGGAAGCACGATCGCGATTTTTTCGAACCCCTGTGCGGAATCGCTTCGAAACTCGGGAGAACAGTGCATTTGCATGCAAATATGCGTAATCGGGACCTTCGAATCGATTCGGAAGCACGATCGCGATTTTTTCGAACCCCTGTGCGGAATCGCTTCGAAACTCGGGAGAACAGTGCATTTGCATGCAAATATGCGTAATCGGGACCTTCGAATCGATTCGGAAGCACGATCGCGATTTTTTCGAACCCCTGTGCGGAATCGCTTCGAAACTCGGGAGAACAGTGCATTTGCATGCAAATATGCGTAATCGGGACCTTCGAATCGATTCGGAAGCACGATCGCGATTTTTTCGAACCCCTGTGCGGAATCGCTTCGAAACTCGGGAGAACAGTGCATTTGCATGCAAATATGCGTAATCGGGACCTTCGAATCGATTCGGAAGCACGATCGCGATTTTTTCGAACCCCTGTGCGGAATCGCTTCGAAACTCGGGAGAACAGTGCATTTGCATGTGTAACGTCCGGCGACGTTGTTGAACGTCTTCCGACGTTGATAGTGTTAAGTTAGAATTAATTAGATTTAACTTAGCCGATAATAATTCTTTTCCTCCTTTTTTTTTTTTTTTTTTTTTTTTTTTATTGTGGGGAAATGCATTACGCATACCTCGGCCCCCGGGGGGGGAACCGAGGTTATGTGGGACTACCACCGGGGAGGGGGGCGCCGAAGGCGCGCCCGTCCCCAGTGGCTACCCACTAAAACCCCACACCCACCTAAGCTAAAAGGGGAAGTGCCTGGATCACGCGAGTACTCAACAGGGCACTTCCCAGCTATCATGAGATCCCGGGGGGAGGGGTTAGCCTCCCCCACTACCTACTCTATAAGACCCCGGGCGGAGGGACCCGCCCGGTGTCCCCATCCCAATCCCTAGGGCCGTCGACCGGGCTTCCCGAGCCCCCGCTCGGTCCACCCACGGCCCCCCGGCGTCTTCGTGCCCCGCCCGGTCCGTGTGACCCGAAGGCACCCGCCTCAGGCTAGGGCAAGAAGACGCCGTCACCGGTAAGGAAGGGCCGCCGGAGGCGCGATCCCGCACGCCCCGACCCTCCCCACCCCACCCCCCACGCACCCCAGAGCGACCCGGTGGTCGCTTCGGGGCGGGCCGGCTTCAAGCCAGCCGGTCCGCCCCGAGATGAGCCTAGCCCATCTCTGGGGGCCGGGGTCAGCTCACTCCCCGGCCCCCATCGTCCTCCGCCCCCCGGGATGGGGGCACACGGCGGCGCGACGGGAGAACCCGCCGCACCGCCAAGGGAACACCCGCCCCCCCACAAGGAGGGGGCATCAATTGGCGCGGAGAGGGGAACACTCCCCGCGCCCTCCCCCCACACACCCCCCCCACGGGGGCACGAACGGACGCGGAGGGCGAACCCCCCGCGCCATCCACGTCGATCGCGCTCCCCGTTCGGGGGGGGCTCGATCCACCGCGCGGGGACGGCCCCCGCGCCGCTTCACCATCCGGCTCCGCCCCCCTCCTCCGTGGAGGGGGGGGCACACGTCGGCGCGAGGGACGCCCCCGCGCCCAGACCCTCCTCGCCGAGCCCGGGTCCCTCTCCCGGGCTCGCTCGGCGGCCTCCTTCTGCGAGATCACATCTTCACAGAAGGAGACCGCCGCCTTCCACGACCCCTCGCTCGAGACCATGTGGTCGACCACGGCCGCGAGCGAGAGGTCCCACCCCTCCACTGCGGCTCTAAGGACACGGCGCGGCTCTGCCCACGCAGGGCACTCCTCAAGGGTGTGCCGCGCCGTGTCCACCTCCTCGCCACAGTGGTGACACTGTGCCGTCGGCTCCCGCCCCATCCTATGCAGGTACTCCCCGAAGCAACCATGCCCAGAGAGCACCTGCGTAAGGCGGAAGGTCAATCTTCCCCGCCTCCTGCACCATATGTCGAATATGGGCAGGAGGGCCCGGACAATTGGACGGGCCGAGGTGGCGAGCTGACGCCGCCACCCGGCAAACATGTCCGTCCGGGCCTGACGCTTCGAAACCTCGAACTCCTCCTCCTCCTCGCGCGTGAGCTCCACCCCCGGGGGGCGGCGGAGCGAACAGGCGACGTGGTATAGCGTCGCCCGCTCCGCCGCCACTAATGGGAGTGGTGGAGACACGGCGAGGAGGCCCGCCGCCTCAGCCGAGATGGTGCGGTACCCCCGTATGGCCCGCAGGGCCAGCCGGCGCCGCACTCTTTCTAAGAGTGCTTGGCTGCGCCGACTGGCCTCGAGCGAGCGGTGCCACACAGGGGCCCCATAAAGGGCAATGGACCGCACCACCTCTGTATAGAGGCGGCGGACTTTCAACTGCGGCCCCCCAATATTAGGCAGCAGCCGCGCAAGCGCGGCCGCTGTCCCTTCTAATCGGGGGGCCAGGAGTTCGAAGTGACCCTCAAAGCGCCAGCGGCCGTCGATGATCAGCCCCAGATATTTCATCTGGGGCCCGATCTCGACGGTGGAATTGACGACGCGAATCCGGAGGTCTTGACCACGGGGCGGCCGCCGCAACCGAGACGATCCGTATAACCAGATCGCCTCGGTCTTATCGGCGGCCACGGTCAGCCCCATACTCCGGATTCGCCCGACGACACAGTCCAGGGCGGACTCTACCAGGTGCCTGGTCCCTCCCCAATCCTCCCCCTCTGCATAAACCAGGGTGTCATCCGCATAGCAGATGACACCCGTATCAGGGGGGAGGATAACCCGCAACACCGCGTCATAACCGATGTTCCACAGGAGCGGTCCAAGGACCGACCCCTGTGGAACGCCGCGGTGCATCTCCCTCGTGTACGTCACACCGTACCGGCCGGTATAAACCACCTCCCTGCCGCGGAGGTAGTCCCACACCACCTTCCGGAGATAGGGGGGGAACTGGAAATGTTCCATCCCCCTCTCTATCTCCTTCCAGGGCAGGGTGTTGAATGCATTGGAAATATCCAATGACACGGCAATCAACACCCTGCCCCGAGCGACAGCCCTTTCCCGGAGAAGGCGCAAACGCTCCAACGCGTCAATCGTTGAGCGCCCTCTCCGGAATCCGTACTGGCTGTCGCTGAGGTCGGGACCACCGCGCGACAGGTGCTCGAGGAGGCGGGCAGCAATTATCCTTTCGAATAACTTGCCCGCCTCATCGAGCAGACAAACCGGCCGGTATGCAGAGGGAGACTCTGCGGGTTTACCCTTCTTTTGGAGAAGGACCAGGCAACCCATTTTCCACATCGTGGGGAAGGTTCCCCGGCTCAGGCTAGCGTTCAAGACGCTCCTGTAAGCCGGGGCGAGGACCCCTAAAGCCAAGGCCATTATACCACCGGGGACTCCATCAGGGCCAGGGGCTTTCTTGCCCCTAGCCCGGTGACCCCGGATGGCCAGAGATAGCTCCCACTCGGTGACCCGGAGCTCGTCCGACCAATCGCTGGTCGGCACCGGGGCGCGTTCAACCCCTCCTCCCACCCCATCGCTGGAGGGGAAGAGGGCATCAACGACGCGCCCCAAGAGTTCCGGGTCAAGCCTCTCCGCGACCGGGGACGCCCAGGGGCGGAGCTTCCCTAGCACCGCCTTGTACGGGCGTCCCCACGGATCGTCACGGAGGGTGAGCAGGAGCTCATCCCAAGCCCTGGCCTTGGCAGCGGCTATCGCTCGCTTGAATTCTTTTCCTCCTGCTTCAGCTCTAACCTAACCCAACCCAGACCTAACTTCCAAGAAATCCATCTCCAACCCAAACCTAACCCATTCCAACCCAGACCTAACCCAGACCTAACCTACAAAAGATCCAGACATAACCCAGACATAACCTTGTAAATATCATCACTTAATCCAGACCTAACCGTATATATATATCGTCCTAATCCAGTCCTAACCATGCGACTTCATCGAAAACAATAGAAAATCAAATGTGTGAATAGCTACGCCAATGGTCGCGAGCAAATTATATCATATTAATTATGCCTGCGACATTGGTATAAGCGAATGGATGTAGAAAGCGACGGACAAGCCGTCAAGCCGAAGAACCGCTGACTCGGCAGAGATAAGTCGAGCAGCGGATGGATAGGGAAAGGAGGACTAGCCGTTAGCCAGCGAGGGCTGCAGATGCTGACGCTGCATAGATAAGCCAAGTGGCGTACGTGCAAGTCTAATTCCTTTGTCTCCGAAGCCTACGTGGTCGATGCAGCAACACGACCAAGTCAGTCTTCGACAGCTCTCCGACCGAGAAGGTTCTCCAGAGGTACCGCTACCTCAGAGCCTCCGGTCAATCTCGCGTCGCGTGCGTTCCTTCCAAATATTGTATCTTGCGTTATTCCTCCTTATATTATCCAGTATTATTACTCGTGCGTTATTCATATTAAATATCCAGTGTACTCTTGTTATAATTAACAGAATATATATATATTTTACCTATTACATTTTGCTTCGATCATTTCAATTCCTTCTTCGATTGTGAATCATTTAGAACAGTGCACTCGCCGACGGACTCGTGAACTCAGTCGATTTGGCGCCTTTAGCTGCCCTTCTGACGGATCGAACGTGCCAGAGTTGTTTTATTCGTGTTAGAGAAATACCCTCGCCGACGTACTCGTGAAGTCAGTCGATTTGGCGCCTTTAGCAGCCCTTCTGACGGATCGACCGTGCCAGAGTGGTCCTACTAAAGGAAGTCCATTTTATCTGAAAATATATATATATATAAATATATATTAATAATTCATATCTCAGAATATTTCCATTATATTCCTCATCCATGCACCGTACGCATCGTTCCGGCAGAGCCGATTTCTACAGTGCTATTCTCCGAAGCCTGTATGTACGCGCTGTTCCCGACGAACGTCTCGGGAGTACCGAAAGTCTAGAATGCGGTATTAGCGAACACATTTCGTGTGCTTGCCACCGTCCCGCGGCAGATAACGTCAACCACGCGGACGTTATTCAACATGATTGGAAGACCATCTACACGCCGGTGACAGCCCCAGCTGACCCGTATCCTACTCCGACGACCGCTTCACCGAACACCCTCGCCATCAAGGACGATGCCGGGGCTTTCCAAATCCGGATCCAATCTGTGCGCTCTCTTCCACGCATCAAGAGCGTAATAATACCAAAGAAGCGACTGCGTTACCGCCTAGTGGAGTGGAGGTATCCCTCCGAACATTACAAAACTCGCCTGTTGAAGAACTAGGGACGGGAGTAAAAGAGCAGCGGACCTGAGTAGACGACGGACGGAAGTGCCGCGTGGCTCAAAGGCTGATATTTCACGCCCTGGCAAGCTGGGACGTAACAAATTTGGCGCAGTCGGTAGGACACAGCCACCGCCGCTAAAAGACTCCAGTGCGTCCGTGTAAAGACTCTAACAGTGCGCGTTCTCAAAAACAGTTTCTCTTCCAAGCGAATATAACAAAGTGGTGCAGCAAAATGGCTACGCGCGCCAGTACCGCCAAGGCTCAGGATAGCCTCGAAAAGGAACTATATCAGTTGAAAGACGAACTCGCCGAGAAAGACGAATCCCTCAGAGTTCAAGCCCGTATCACCGATCAGCTGCGAGAGAAGTACTTCTCAGAGGTTGAAGCGCAGAAGAAAGCGTACTTAGAATTACGCCAGGACCTCATCGACATGCACCTCGAGCAGACTTCAGAAATTCGTGCTCATCCGCCCACGCCGCGTGTGCACCCTTTAGACACCGCCGAACCAGGACACTATACGCTTAAACAAGCAGTGGACTTTGTGCCAATTTTCGACGGACACAATATTACCGTCTCTCAGTTTGTGCGTGCATGCAAACGTGCCCGCGAAGTAGTACCGACTACCGCGGAAAGAACACTAACAAAACTCTTGTGCAACAAGCTTCGAGGTCGTGCATACGCCGCCGTAGAAGGCTTCGAGTGCAGCTCGATCAGCCGTCTCAGTTCCCGCCTGAAAGAAGTTCTCGGGCCCTATAAACTCGTGGATGAGTACCGCGGTGAACTAGCCAGCATATATCAAGGTAATGACGAGCATATTCTTGATTATGTGACACGCGTTCGCGATTTGCACACCGCGATCGTCGATTATGCAGTCGACGCGACTCAAATCCCGGAGATCGACCGGTTCGCCACTAATTGTTTTGTCCGCGGTCTTATTCCGATTCTCAACGTAGCTATTCGGTATCACCGCGACGAACCCCTCGAATCGGTAATAGATCAGGCAATTTCGTTGTACAAACAACACGAATTGCGTCAATTCCGCGAGCAGGAAGACCCGCGCCGTAGCAATCGACGCGTAAATTTTTCAGACTCGCGAAGCCGAACGCCAGAGCGTCGTGACGCGTACAACGATTATTATAAGTACGAGACGCGAAGCCGCACGCCGGAAAGACGTGAAAATTACGTCACGCCACAATATACATCGCAGTACTCGTCTCGTAATCGTACGCCGGAAAGACGCGACGATTATACCGCCCCGCGTAGTCAAACGCCCGAGCGATATTATGAATCGCGCCGCGAAAACGAGCCGAGTAGCTGGCGAACTCCGCCGAGAACGCAATATCGTTCTCCGCCTCCCCCACCGCGTTATGAGCCCCCGCGACGCTACGAGCCGCCGCAAACGCGCGGAAATTATCAGAATCCGCCTCGCCGCGACAATACCGTATTAAATACGTACCGCGAACCCCGCGAAAAATTCCCGACGGAGGCAAATAAATTTTGCCGCTACTGTAAGAGCCACGAACACGATATCCACGAATGTCGCCTTCGTGAAAGCTATAACAGCCGGTATTCCAATCGTTCGGGAAACGAGTCCAACCTCCCGAGCCGCCAGACCGAAGGACGGGAGGTTCCTACAATAAAAAGATCGGTCAACCTCATCTCCGAAGGGGCTTAGACGAAAGAGCAGCCCCAACAAAACGAATAAATACCGTACGAACGAATGTTCAAGCTCCACCGAGGAGCAATAATCGCGAAACGGTAACACCGGTTACCACTCCGAGCGTCGTGAAAGAAAACGTCGCGAAAGTTAATATTCGTGCTCCGCCAAAGAGCCAATATCGCGAAAAGACAGAATCGTCTGTCCTCCAAGCCGCCGCGAAGAAAATCGCCGCGCAAAACAATAATCGTGCTCCCACGAAGAGCCAATATCGCGAAACGACAGAACCGTCTGTCATCCGACGCGCCGCAAAGGTAAGCGCCACGCGTAGTTACGCCAGGGTCCTGTCCGAACCCTCTCCTCGTGAAACGATGGAACCGTCCATCGTCCGACGCGACGTGAAAGAAAACGTCGCGCAAATCAACGTCAAATCCTCGTCTAAGAGCCACCCTCGTGATACGGTAGAACCGTCTACCGTTATAAGCGCCGCGAGTCTGGCAGAAGACTCCCCAATACCGCGAATCCGTGTTGCATCGCCGCAACTAAATCAAACCTGCGAACTCCTCTTGGACACCGGGTCGGAAATTAACCTCATACGCGCGTCAAAGGTACGCGCCGGTACCAAGGTATACACCGATTCCATTCTGCAGGTCCGGGGAGTCACGAGCGGTAAATTGAGCACCCGCGGTTATTTCAATGCCGTGGTCTTCGACTCGTTACCGATCATCTTCCACATTGTCCCGGACGAATTCCCTATAAAAATAGACGGAATCCTGGGAACCCCCTTCTTCCAAGGGGAAGTGGAAATATCCTTTACAAAGCGGCACATTCAGTACGGAAACAAGCGTATCCCGTTCTTAAATTCACGCGCAGTAGATTACATCATCGAACCGCGAACCGCGTCCTGCATCAGTGTGCATGTCAAAGGGCCACGAGTCGGCTATCTGCCCCCGATAAACGTGGGCCCAGAGGTGTTCTTGGGTGATTGCATAGTCACCAACCGTGACGGAAAGGCTTGCCTACGATGTTTTAATACATCGTCCCGAGTGGCGTCCTTCCAACTCCCGATTCTGGAAATGGAAGAGATCGAGGCCCCTTTCCCTCCTCCTAAGACCAGATTATATTCTGGCAACATCGCGTCGCGCAGCTCCGAAAATAAGAGATCGGAAGGGGCCGTCGCCCCTCCCTCGCCAGTAGACCTAACGAAAAGGTTAAAAGAACTTCGCGAGTCCATTCCCATGGACCACTTAAATAAGGACGAAATTCTCCACGTCCAAAAGTTACTAGAGGAAAACCACGATCTTTTCCATCTCTCCGGTGACCGGCTCGGGAAAACGAATGCAATCACCCACAAGATTCCCACTACCGACGACATACCGGTACACACGAAACAATACCGCTACCCACCGATCCACAAGGAAGAGATAAATAAGCAAATGCGAGAGCTACTCGCGAATGATATCGTAGTACCTTCCAATTCACCGTATAACTCACCCTTGTGGATCGTCCCTAAGAAGCCTGATGCGAATGGCAACAAAAAATGGCGGATGGTAATAGATTACCGGGCATTGAATGAAAAATCGATCGCCGACGCGTACCCCCTACCCGGGATCACCGAAATATTAGACCAGCTAGGTAGCGCGTGCTATTTCAGTGTTTTTGACCTGGCTAGCGGGTTCCACCAAATCGGCATGGAAGCCACCGACGCGGCCAAAACCGCATTCTCTACACCATTCGGGCATTACCAGTACAATAGAATGCCCTTCGGGCTCCGAAACGCGCCAGCCACGTTCCAAAGACTGATGGACACTATATTACGCGGCCTCCAGGGTAACGAACTTTTCGTATACCTAGATGATATTGTAATTTACGCCCGTTCTCTGGAGGAACACCAAGCTAAGTTCAATCAACTCGCTAACCGGCTACGTAATGCCAATCTTAAATTACAACCGTCGAAATGCGGGTTTTTGCATAAGGAAGTGGCCTACCTGGGTCATCAAATAAGTGAAAATGGAGTTAAGCCATGTCCCCGTAAGGTAGTCGCAGTGGAGAAATTTCCAAAACCTAAATCAGCGAAAAATATTCGCGAATTTCTCGGCCTCGCAGGCTACTACCGTCGATTCATCGATAGGTTCGCCCACATTTCCAAACCTCTCACCCAACTCCTTACGAAAGATACGAAGTTCGTGTGGGGTCCAGAACAGGATCGGGCCTTCAACACACTCCGCTCTGCACTCTGCAGCGAGCCGCTCCTCCAATATCCGGATTTCTCTAAGGATTTCAACGTCACATGTGACGCGTCAGGATACGCGATCGGCGCCGTCCTGAGCCAAGGAGACGTCGGCAAGGACAAACCAATCGCGTACGCGTCCCGCATATTACACGGCGCAGAGCTAAACTATTCTACAATAGAGAAGGAATGTTTAGCCATAATCTTCGCCGTCCAATATTTCCGGCCCTATATCTACGGCCGAAGATTCCAATTAATCACCGACCACAGACCCCTGGTGTGGATGACGTCGGTCAAGGACCCTACATCACGCCTCTTACGATGGAGGTTAAAATTAGCCGAATTCGAGTATAAAATAGTTTACAAACCAGGAAAAGCTAACTCGAACGCAGATGCCCTGTCAAGAAATCCTGTCGCCCTCCCCCTATCCTGGAGCCGAGGGGATTCGCCCACTCCGCCGGCCTGCTCATCACCAGGCACGCCCATATTTGAGGCAAGCCCCTCTTGGAAACTCCGGGGGAACACACCTCCAGCCGTACCCGTGCCTCTAAGAAGGGGATCGACACGCTCAATCGCGTCTCCGACTCCGGACGCGGAACAGATAACGCCGAGACGTTTTCCAGCACCAAGCGATTCAGAAGAATTCGACGACGGAATGGATACCTTCGTCCCCTTGCCGCCCCTGGAACACCGCACCGTCCAAAGACAGGATGACACCGACGAAAGTGATTCGTCAGAAATAAATGAAGTTGAAAGACCACTGCACCGAATGGTTACATATACCAGAGACCGGTTAATAATGCGGAAGGACAACTTAATATGCTTCGTCACAGTAAATGGACGCCCATTAGGCACGGGTGCAGCGGACCTACATCGCATGGGAAAACTCTCACTCAACGGGGAACTCACCCTGCAGAGAGCAAAAGTAACCCGCCTAGATTCGCACCGGTTAATTGAAATCCCGACCAAAATGGCTCCGCACTACGAAACTTCCGCCGAAGACATGCAAGAATGCATCCGAACATTGTACGACGTAGTAGCGGAATTACAACTGGATTCATTCTCGATATCTAATGATTATATCGACAACCTTCCTTGGGACTACATTGAAAAGCTTATCCTAGAAGCATTTGAAAATGTACCCGTCCACATATTTATCTGCAAGAACGAAATTCGAATCCCTGCCGAGGACAGGAGAACAGAGATTATACAAGAAAACCATACCTCCCCCTATGCCGGCCATAAAGGCATAACTAAAACGTATCGAAGGATCAGAGAACGATACTATTGGACAAACTTAAAAACGGACGTAGCAAACTACGTAAGAAACTGCCAGAGCTGTCAGAAAAATAAGCTGACACGTGTAAAAACCAGGTCACCAATGGTGCTCACAGATACACCTGGCAAAGCATTCGATAAAGTTTCGCTCGACGTCGTCGGCCCGCTGCCGCCAACACGCGATGGCCATGTGTATATTCTCACCATGCAAGATCTGCTAACAAAATATTCGATAGCTGTGCCGCTAAAATCTGCTTCAGCAATCGAAACAGCGGATGCATTTATAAGAAACCTCATCTGCCGATTCGGGGCTCCCAAGGCCATTCTTACGGATCAGGGTACGAATTTCACAAGCGAATTAATGAAGGCGGTGGCCAGGAAGTTCAAAATCACAAAGCTGCAGACCACTGCTTTCCACCCGCAAAGCAACGGGTCGATAGAACGCTCGCATCACGTACTAACGGAATACTTAAAACAGTACGTGCACCGGAATAATTGGGACAAATGGATCGACCTAGCCATGATGAGTTACAATTCCAGCGTCCACGAAGGCACGCAGTTTACCCCCCACGAACTGATCTACGGATCCCTAATCAGAGTTCCTTCCACGGATCCCTACCTATTCGAAGTAGGGAATGAAACGTACTCCTCCTACCTCCAAGACCTCCATAACAAAATACAGCATACACAAAGAGTAGCCCGCGAGCACCTATCTAACGCCAAATCCAGGTCCAAATCGTACTACGACAAACGAATAAATCCCGTAACGTTTACCACCGGCGACATGGCATATCTCTTAAAGGAACCCCGCAGAGGGAAATTTGACGCACAGTATACGGGCCCTCATGAAATACTAGAGATATTCCCGAATAATAATATTAAGATCAAAATAGGTAACCACTACAAAATTGTACATGTAGATAAACTTAAGCGCGCCCCTGCTGCTGCGTCAGCAAATGCCCGGCAATCGGATACCCTCCTGGTAATCACAATACCCCCTACGCATCCAGCGAAATCAAATCTCCCCCAACCAAAACAATTCTCAGTATGCAACGAGAAACAATACTGCAGATTAGATAGGAACCCCTTATCAATTCTCGATAATTCCCCCTCGAGCAACCCACAACCGGAGACACCATGGAAGGGCCACCAGTTCTCTCCAGACTCCAGTCCAGAACGGAGCTATCGAGATGTGCCGAGATTTCGTGAAGAGGCGTACGGCCGACGAGAAGAAGGGCCGCTACCTAAGCAAGTTCAAGAAGATAACCTGCTACAGAGGCCACATCGCGATGGACGAATTCGACCAACGTTACTGCTACAAATGCAGAATAGGCCATGTAATAACCTTCGTAGAAAAATGGCACCACCATTGGGAGTATCCAATCGACAACAAATGCGTAACCTGCCAGAAAGACATCTGCAAGGAAACCGCATTTCTGGACTGCAAAAGATGCCAACGACTGTGGCTCCTACATTGGGAGGAGAGAAATGTCTATGGCCGAGAGGACTCAGAAGAAGAAGAGACCAGCGACGAAGAACTCTTCGATGCGGTCTCGGAAGAGGTTGCCCCAACACTGGAGACAAGACCAACCCTGCCCGACCCCTAGAGAGGAAACCAAGTGGCCCATGCCCACCCAATTACCCAGTGTCAAACCCCGGAACACCCAAACAGTGTGAAGTGCCAGTGTTCCCAAAAACGTACAAACATTCCGTACAGCTACCCACAGACATAGCCCCGTGCGAGAGTGAGTGTGAGCGAGTGGAAGAATGTACCGCGCGCCCTCTCCGACGCGGTCACCAGGAAATTTCCCTGCAGGAAATTTCCTCCCTAAGGGGGGGCATGTAACGTCCGGCGACGTTGTTGAACGTCTTCCGACGTTGATAGTGTTAAGTTAGAATTAATTAGATTTAACTTAGCCGATAATAATTCTTTTCCTCCTGCTTCAGCTCTAACCTAACCCAACCCAGACCTAACTTCCAAGAAATCCATCTCCAACCCAAACCTAACCCATTCCAACCCAGACCTAACCCAGACCTAACCTACAAAAGATCCAGACATAACCCAGACATAACCTTGTAAATATCATCACTTAATCCAGACCTAACCGTATATATATATCGTCCTAATCCAGTCCTAACCATGCGACTTCATCGAAAACAATAGAAAATCAAATGTGTGAATAGCTACGCCAATGGTCGCGAGCAAATTATATCATATTAATTATGCCTGCGACATTGGTATAAGCGAATGGATGTAGAAAGCGACGGACAAGCCGTCAAGCCGAAGAACCGCTGACTCGGCAGAGATAAGTCGAGCAGCGGATGGATAGGGAAAGGAGGACTAGCCGTTAGCCAGCGAGGGCTGCAGATGCTGACGCTGCATAGATAAGCCAAGTGGCGTACGTGCAAGTCTAATTCCTTTGTCTCCGAAGCCTACGTGGTCGATGCAGCAACACGACCAAGTCAGTCTTCGACAGCTCTCCGACCGAGAAGGTTCTCCAGAGGTACCGCTACCTCAGAGCCTCCGGTCAATCTCGCGTCGCGTGCGTTCCTTCCAAATATTGTATCTTGCGTTATTCCTCCTTATATTATCCAGTATTATTACTCGTGCGTTATTCATATTAAATATCCAGTGTACTCTTGTTATAATTAACAGAATATATATATATTTTACCTATTACATTTTGCTTCGATCATTTCAATTCCTTCTTCGATTGTGAATCATTTAGAACAGTGCACTCGCCGACGGACTCGTGAACTCAGTCGATTTGGCGCCTTTAGCTGCCCTTCTGACGGATCGAACGTGCCAGAGTTGTTTTATTCGTGTTAGAGAAATACCCTCGCCGACGTACTCGTGAAGTCAGTCGATTTGGCGCCTTTAGCAGCCCTTCTGACGGATCGACCGTGCCAGAGTGGTCCTACTAAAGGAAGTCCATTTTATCTGAAAATATATATATATATAAATATATATTAATAATTCATATCTCAGAATATTTCCATTATATTCCTCATCCATGCACCGTACGCATCGCTCCGGCAGAGCCGATTTCTACAGTGCTATTCTCCGAAGCCTGTATGTACGCGCTGTTCCCGACGAACGTCTCGGGAGTACCGAAAGTCTAGAATGCGGTATTAGCGAACACATTTCGTGTGCTTGCCACCGTCCCGCGGCAGATAACGTCAACCACGCGGACGTTATTCAACATGATTGGAAGACCATCTACACGCCGGTGACAGCCCCAGCTGACCCGTATCCTACTCCGACGACCGCTTCACCGAACACCCTCGCCATCAAGGACGATGCCGGGGCTTTCCAAATCCGGATCCAATCTGTGCGCTCTCTTCCACGCATCAAGAGCGTAATAATACCAAAGAAGCGACTGCGTTACCGCCTAGTGGAGTGGAGGTATCCCTCCGAACATTACAAAACTCGCCTGTTGAAGAACTAGGGACGGGAGTAAAAGAGCAGCGGACCTGAGTAGACGACGGACGGAAGTGCCGCGTGGCTCAAAGGCTGATATTTCACGCCCTGGCAAGCTGGGACGTAACACATGCAAATATGCGTAATCGGGACCTTCGAATCGATTCGGAAGCACGATCGCGATTTTTTCGAACCCCTGTGTGGAATCGCTTCGAAACTCGGGAGAACAGTGCATTTGCATGCAAATATGCGTAATCGGGACCTTCGAATCGATTCGGAAGCACGATCGCGATTTTTTCGAACCCCTGTGCGGAATCGCTTCGAAACTCGGGAGAACAGTGCATTTGCATGCAAATATGCGTAATCGGGACCTTCGAATCGATTCGGAAGCACGATCGCGATTTTTTCGAACCCCTGTGCGGAATCGCTTCGAAACTCGGGAGAACAGTGCATTTGCATGCAAATATGCGTAATCGGGACCTTCGAATCGATTCGGAAGCACGATCGCGATTTTTTCGAACCCCTGTGCGGAATCGCTTCGAAACTCGGGAGAACAGTGCATTTGCATGCAAATATGCGTAATCGGGACCTTCGAATCGATTCGGAAGCACGATCGCGATTTTTTCGAACCCCTGTGCGGAATCGCTTCGAAACTCGGGAGAACAGTGCATTTGCATGCAAATATGCGTAATCGGGACCTTCGAATCGATTCGGAAGCACGATCGCGATTTTTTCGAACCCCTGTGCGGAATCGCTTCGAAACTCGGGAGAACAGTGCATTTGCATGCAAATATGCGTAATCGGGACCTTCGAATCGATTCGGAAGCACGATCGCGATTTTTTCGAACCCCTGTGCGGAATCGCTTCGAAACTCGGGAGAACAGTGCATTTGCATGCAAATATGCGTAATCGGGACCTCCGAATCGATTCGGAAGCACGATCGCGATTTTTTCGAACCCCTGTGCGGAATCGCTTCGAAACTCGGGAGAACAGTGCATTTGCATGCAAATATGCGTAATCGGGACCTTCGAATCGATTCGGAAGCACGATCGCGATTTTTTCGAACCCCTGTGCGGAATCGCTTCGAAACTCGGGAGAACAGTGCATTTGCATGCAAATATGCGTAATCGGGACCTTCGAATCGATTCGGAAGCACGATCGCGAATTTTTCGAACCCCTGTGCGGAATCACTTCGAAACTCGGGAGAACAGTGCATTTGCATGCAAATATGCGTAATCGGGACCTTCGAATCGATTCGGAAGCACGATCGCGATTTTTTCGAACCCCTGTGCGGAATCGCTTCGAAACTCGGGAGAACAGTGCATTTGCATGCAAATATGCGTAATCGGGACCTTCGAATCGATTCGGAAGCACGATCGCGATTTTTTCGAACCCCTGTGCGGAATCGCTTCGAAACTCGGGAGAACAGTGCATTTGCATGCAAATATGCGTAATCGGGACCTTCGAATCGATTCGGAAGCACGATCGCGATTTTTTCGAACCCCTGTGCGGAATCGCTTCGAAACTCGGGAGAACAGTGCATTTGCATGCAAATATGCGTAATCGGGACCTTCGAATCGATTCGGAAGCACGATCGCGATTTTTTCGAACCCCTGTGCGGAATCGCTTCGAAACTCGGGAGAACAGTGCATTTGCTTGCATGCAAATATGCGTAATCGGGACCTTCGAATCGATTCGGAAGCACGATCGCGATTTTTTCGAACCCCTGTGCGGAATCGCTTCGAAACTCGGGGGAACAGTGCATTTGCATGCAAATATGCGTAATCGGGACCTTCGAATCGATTCGGAAGCACGATCGCGAATTTTTCGAACCCCTGTGCGGAATCACTTCGAAACTCAGGAGAACAGTGCATTTGCATGCAAATATGCGTAATCGGGACCTTCGAATCGATTCGGAAGCACGATCGCGATTTTTTCGAACCCCCTGTGCGGAATCGCTTCGAAACTCGGGAGAGAACAGTGCATTTGCATGCAAATATGCGTAATCGGGACCTTCGAATCGATTCGGAAGCACGATCGCGATTTTTTCGAACCCTGTGCGGAATCGCTTCGAACTCGGGAGAACAGTGCATTTGCATGCAAATATGCGTAATCGGGACCTTCGAATCGATTCGGAAGCACGATCGCGATTTTTTCGAACCCCTGTGCGGAATCGCTTCGAACTCGGGAGAACAGTGCATTTGCATGCAAATATGCGTAATCGGGACCTTCGAATCGATTCGGAAGCACGATCGCGAATTTTTCGAACCCCTGTGCGGAATCGCTTCGAAACTCGGGGAGAACAGTGCATTTGCATGCAAATATGCGTAATCGGGACCTTCGAATCGATTCGGAAGCACGATCGCGATTTTTTCGAACCCCTGTGCGGAATCGCTTCGAAACTCGGTGAGACAGTGCATTTGCATGCAAATATGCGTAATCGGGGACCTTCGAATCGATTCGGAAGCACGATCGCGATTTTTTCGAACCCCTGTGCGGAATCGCTTCGAAACTCGGGGAGAACAGTGCATTTGCATGCAAATAGCGTAATCGGGACCTTCGAATCGATTCGGAAGCACGATCGCGATTTTTTTCGAACCCCTGTGCGGAATCGCTTCGAAACTCGGGAGAACAGTGCATTTGCATGCAAATATGCGTAATCGGGACCTTCGAATCGATTCGGAAGCACGATCGCGATTTTTTCGAACCCCTGTGCGGAATCGCTTCGAAACTCGGGAGAACAGTGCATTTGCATGCAAATATGCGTAATCGGGACCTTCGAATCGATTCGGAAGCACGATCGCGATTTTTTCGAACCCCTGTGCGGAATCGCTTCGAAACTCGGGAGAACAGTGCATTTGCATGCAAATATGCGTAATCGGGACCTTCGAATCGATTCGGAAGCACGATCGCGATTTTTTCGAACCCCTGTGCGGAATCGCTTCGAAACTCGGGGAGAACAGTGCATTTGCATGCAAATATGCGTAATCGGATCTTCGAATCGATTCGGAAGCACGATCGCGATTTTTTCGAACCCCTGTGTGGAATCGCTTCGAAACTCAGGGAGAACAGTGCATTTGCATGCAAATATGCGTAATCGGGACCTTCGAATCGATTCGGAAGCACGATCGCGATTTTTCGAACCCCTGTGCGGAATCGCTTCGAAACTCGGGAGAACAGTGCATTTGCATGCAAATATGCGTAATCGGGACCTTCGAATCGATTCGGAAGCACGATCGCGATTTTTTCGAACCCCTGTGCGGAATCGCTTCGAAACTCGGGAGAACAGTGCATTTGCATGCAAATATGCGTAATCGGGACCTTCGAATCGATTCGGAAGCACGATCGCGATTTTTTCGAACCCCTGTGCGGAATCGCTTCGAAACTCGGGAGAACAGTGCATTTGCATGCAAATATGCGTAATCGGGACCTTCGAATCGATTCGGAAGCACGATCGCGAATTTTTTCGAACCCCTGTGCGGAATCGCTTCGAAACTCGGGAGAACAGTGCATTTGCATGCAAATATGCGTAATCGGGACCTTCGAATCGATTCGGAAGCACGATCGCGAATTTTTTCGAACCCCTGTGCGGAATCGCTTCGAAACTCGGGGAGAACAGTGCATTTGCATGCAAATATGCGTAATCGGGACCTTCGAATCGATTCGGAAGCACGATCGCGATTTTTTCGAACCCCTGTGCGGAATCGCTTCGAAACTCGGGGAGAGACAGTGCATTTTGCATGCAAATATGCGTAATCGGGACCTTCGAATCGATTCGGAAGCACGATCGCGATTTTTTCGAACCCCTGTGCGGAATCGCTTCGAAACTCGGGGAGAACAGTGCATTTGCATGCAAATATTGCGTAATCGGGACCTTCGAATCGGGGACCTTCGAATCGATTCGGAAGCACGATCGCGATTTTTTCGAACCCCTGTGCGGAATCGCTTCGAAACTCGGGAGAACAGTGCATTTGCATGCAAATATGCGTAATCGGGACCTTCGAATCGATTCGGAAGCACGATCGCGATTTTTTCGAACCCCTGTGCGGAATCGCTTCGAAACTCGGGAGAACAGTGCATTTGCATGCAAATATGCGTAATCGGGACCTTCGAATCGATTCGGAAGCACGATCGCGATTTTTTTCGAACCCCTGTGCGGAATCGCTTCGAAACTCGGGGAGAACAGTGCATTTGCATGCAAATATGCGTAATCGGGACCTTCGAATCGATTCGGAAGCACGATCGCGATTTTTTCGAACCCCTGTGCGGAATCGCTTCGAAACTCGGGAGAACAGTGCATTTGCATGCAAATATGCGTAATCGGGACCTTCGAATCGATTCGGAAGCACGATCGCGATTTTTTCGAACCCCTGTGCTGGAATCGCTTCGAAACTCGGGGAGAACAGTGCATTTGCATGCAAATATGCGTAATCGGGACCCTTCGAATCGATTCGGAAGCACGATCGCGATTTTTTCGAACCCCTGTGTGGAATCGCTTCGAAACTCGGGAGAACAGTGCATTTGCATGCAAATATGCGTAATCGGGACCTTCGAATCGATTCGGAAGCACGATCGCGATTTTTTCGAACCCCTGTGCGGAATCGCTTCGAAACTCGGGAGAACAGTGCATTTGCATGCAAATATGCGTAATCGGACCTTCGAATCGATTCGGAAGCACGATCGCGATTTTTTCGAACCCCTGTGCGGAATCGCTTCGAAACTCGGGGAGGAACAGTGCATTTGCATGCAAATATGCGTAATCGGGACCTTCGAATCGATTCGGAAGCACGATCGCGATTTTTTTCGAACCCTGTGCGGAATCGCTTCGAAACTCGGGAGAACAGTGCATTTGCATGCAAATATGCGTAATCGGGGACCTTCGAATCGATTCGGAAGCACGATCGCGATTTTTTCGAACCCCTGTGCGGAATCGCTTCGAAACTCGGGAGGAACAGTGCATTTGCATGCAAATATGCGTAATCGGGACCTTCGAATCGATTCGGAAGCACGATCGCGATTTTTTCGAACCCCTGTGCGGAATCGCTTCGAAACTCGGGAGAACAGTGCATTTGCATGCAAATATGCGTAATCGGGACCTTCGAATCGATTCGGAAGCACGATCGCGATTTTTTCGAACCCCTGTGCGGAATCGCTTCGAAACTCGGGAGAACAGTGCATTTGCATGCAAATATGCGTAATCGGGACCTCGAATCGATTCGGAAGCACGATCGCGATTTTTTCGAACCCCTGTGCGGAATCGCTTCGAAACTCGGGAGAACAGTGCATTTGCATGCAAATATGCGTAATCGTGCTTCCGAATCGATTCGGAAGCACGATCGCGATTTTTTCGAACCCCTGTGCGGAATCGCTTCGAAACTCGGGAGACAGTGCATTTGCATGCAAATATGCGTAATCGGGACCTTCGAATCGATTCGGAAGCACGATCGCGATTTTTTCGAACCCCTGTGCGGAATCGCTTCGAAACTCGGAGAACAGTGCATTTGCATGCAAATATGCGTAATCGGGACCTTCGAATCGATTCGGAAGCACGATCGCGAATTTTTCGAACCCCTGTGCGGAATCACTTCGAAACTCGGGGAGATACAGTGCATTTGCATGCAAATATGCGTAATCGGGACCTTCGAATCGATTCGGAAGCACGATCGCGATTTTTCGAACCCCTGTGCGGAATCGCTTCGAAACTCGGGAGAACAGTGCATTTGCATGCAAATATGCGTAATCGGGACCTTCGAATCGATTCGGAAGCACGATCGCGATTTTTTTCGAACCCCTGTGCGGAATCGCTTCGAAACTCGGGAGAACAGTGCATTGCATGCAAAATATCGGCGTAATCGGGACCTTCGAATCGATTCGGAAGCACGATCGCGATTTTTTTCGAACCCCTGTGCGGAATCGCTTCGAAACTCGGGAGAACAGTGCATTTGCATGCAAATATGCGTAATCGGGACCTTCGAATCGATTCGGAAGCACGATCGCGATTTTTTCGAACCCCTGTGCGGAATCGCTTCGAAACTCGGGGAGAACAGTGCATTTGCATGCAAATATGCGTAATCGGGACCTTCGAATCGATTCGGAAGCACGATCGCGATTTTTCGAACCCCTGTGCGGAATCGCTTCGAAACTCGGGAGAACAGTGCATTTGCATGCAAATATGCGTAATCGGGACCTTCGAATCGATTCGGAAGCACGATCGCGATTTTTTCGAACCCCTGTGCGGAATCGCTTCGAAACTCAGGGAGAACAGTGCATTTGCATGCAAATATGCGTAATCGGGACCTTCGAATCGATTCGGAAGCACGATCGCGATTTTTTCGAACCCCTGTGCGGAATCGCTTCGAAACTCGGGAGAACAGTGCATTTGCATGCAAATATGCGTAATCGGGACCTTCGAATCGATTCGGAAGCACGATCGCGATTTTTTCGAACCCCTGTGCGGAATCCCTTCGAAACTCGGGAGAACAGTGCATTTGCATGCAAATATGCGTACTCGGGACCTTCGAATCGATTCGGAAGCACGATCGCGATTTTTTCGAACCCCTGTGCGGAATCGCTTCGAAACTCGGGAGAACAGTGCATGTGCATGCAAATATGCGTAATCGGGACCTTCGAATCGATTCGGAAAGCACGATCGCGATTTTTTCGAACCCCTGTGCGGAATCGCTTCGAAACTCGGGAGAACAGTGCATTTGCATGCAAATATGCGTAATCGGGACCTTCGAATCGATTCGGAAGCACGATCGCGATTTTTTCGAACCCCTGTGCGGAATCGCTTCGAAACTCGGGAGAACAGTGCATTTGCATGCAAATATGCGTAATCGGGACCTTCGAATCGATTCGGAAGCACGATCGCGATTTTTTCGAACCCCTGTGCGGAATCGCTTCGAAATCGGGGGAGAACAGTGCATTTGCATGCAAATATGCGTAATCGGGACCTTCGAATCGATTCGGAAGCACGATCGCGATTTTTTCGAACCCCTGTGCGGAATCGCTTCGAAACTCGGGGAGAACAGTGCATTTGCATGCAAATATGCGTAATCGGGACCTTCGAATCGATTCGGAAGCACGATCGCGATTTTTTCGAACCCCTGTGCGGAATCGCTTCGAAACTCGGGGAGAACAGTGCATTTGCATGCAAATATGCGTAATCGGGACCTTCGAATCGATTCGGAAGCACGATCGCGATTTTTTCGAACCCCTGTGCGGAATCGCTTCGAAACTCGGGGAGAACAGTGCATTTGCATGCAAATATGCGTAATCGGGACCTTCGAATCGATTCGGAAGCACGATCGCGATTTTTTCGAACCCCTGTGCGGAATCGCTTCGAAACTCGGGAGAACAGTGCATTTGCATGCAAATATGCGTAATCGGGACCTTCGAATCGATTCGGAAGCACGATCGCGATTTTTTCGAACCCCTGGTGCGGAATCGCTTCGAAACTCGGGAGAACAGTGCATTTGCATGCAAATATGCGTAATCGGGACCTTCGAATCGATTCGGAAGCACGATCGCGATTTTTTCGAACCCCTGTGCGGAATCGCTTCGAAACTCGGGAGAACAGTGCATTTGCATGCAAATATGCGTAATCGGGACCTTCGAATCGATTCGGAAGCACGATCGCGATTTTTTCGAACCCCTGTGCGGAATCGCTTCGAAACTCGGGAGAACAGTGCATTTGCATGCAAATATGCGTAATCGGGACCTTCGAATCGATTCGGAAGCACGATCGCGATTTTTTCGAACCCCTGTGCGAATCGATTCGAAGGGGAGAACAGTGCATTTGCATGCAAATATGCGTAATCGGGACCTTCGAATCGATTCGGAAGCACGATCGCGATTTTTTCGAACCCCTGTGCGGAATCGCTTCGAAACTCGGGAGAACAGTGCATTTGCATGCAAATATGGCGTAATCGGGACTTCGAATCGATTCGGGAAGCACGATCGCGATTTTTTCGAACCCCTGTGCGGAATCGCTTCGGTAACTCGGGGAGAACAGTGCATTTGCATGCAAATATGCGTAATCAGGGACCTTCGAATCGATTCGGAAGCACGATCGCGATTTTTTCGAACCCCCTGTGCGGAATCGCTTCGAAACTCGGGGAGAGAACAGTGCATTTGCATGCAAATATGCGTAATCGGGACCTTCGAATCGATTCGGAAGCACGATCGCGAATTTTTTCGAACCCCTGTGCGGAATCGCTTCGAAACTCGGGGAGAACAGTGCATTTGCATGCAAATATGCGTAATCGGGGACCTTCGAATCGATTCGGAAGCACGATCGCGATTTTTTCGAACCCCTGTGCGGAATCGCTTCGAAACTCGGGAGAACAGTGCATTTGCATGCAAATATGCGTAATCGGGGACCTTCGAATCGATTCGGAAGCACGATCGCGATTTTTTCGAACCCCTGTGCGGAATCGCTTCGAAACTCGGGGAGAACAGTGCCATTTGCATGCCAAATATGCGTAATCGGGACCTTCGAATCGATTCGGAAGCACGATCGCGATTTTTTCGAACCCCTGTGCGGAATCGCTTCGAAACTCGGGGTGAGGAACAGTGCATTTGCATGCAAATATGCGTAATCGGGACCTTCGAATCGATTCGGAAGCACGATCGCGATTTTTTAGAAACCCCTGTGCGGAATCGCTTCGAAACTCGGGGAGAACAGTGCATTTGCATGCAAATATGCGTAATCGGGACCTTCGAATCGATTCGGAAGCACGATCGCGATTTTTTCGAACCCCTGTGCGGAATCGCTTCGAAACTCGGGGAGGAACAGTGCATTTGCATGCAAATATGCGTAATCGGGACCTTCGAATCGATTCGGAAGCACGATCGCGATTTTTTCGAACCCCTGTGCGGAATCGCTTCGAAACTCGGGGGGAGAACAGTGCATTTGCATGCAAATATGCGTAATCGGGACCTTCGAATCGATTCGGAAGCACGATCGCGATTTTTTCGAACCCCTGTGCGGAATCGCTTCGAAACTCGGGAGAGACAGTGCATTTGCATGCAAATATGCGTAATCGGGACCTTCGAATCGATTCGGAAGCACGATCGCGATTTTTTCGAACCCCTGTGTGGAATCGCTTCGAAACTCGGGAGAACAGTGCATTTGCATGCAAATATGCGTAATCGGGACCTTCGAATCGATTCGGAAGCACGATCGCGATTTTTTCGAACCCCTGGTGCGGGAATCGCTTCGAAACTCGGGAGGAACAGTGCATTTGCATGCAAATATGCGTAATCGGGACCTTCGAATCGATTCGGAAGCACGATCGCGATTTTTTCGAACCCCTGTGCGGAATCGCTTCGAAACTCGGGGAGAACAGTGCATTTGCATGCAAATATGCGTAATCGGGACCTTCGAATCGATTCGGAAGCACGATCGCGATTTTTTCGAACCCCTGTGCGGAATCGCTTCGAAACTCGGGAGAACAGTGCATTTGCATGCAAATATGCGTAATCGGGACCTTCGAATCGATTCGGAAGCACGATCGCGATTTTTTCGAACCCCTGTGCGGAATCGCTTCGAAACTCGGGGAGAACAGTGCATTTGCATGCAAATATGCGTAATCGGGACCTTCGAATCGATTCGGAAGCACGATTGCGAATTTTTCGAACCCCTGTGCGGAATCGCTTCGAAACTCGGGGAGAACAGTGCATTTGCATGCAAATATGCGTAATCGGGACCTTCGAATCGATTCGGAAGCACGATCGCGATTTTTTCGAACCCCTGTGCGGAATCGCTTCGAAACTCGGGGAGAACAGTGCATTTGCATGCAAATATGCGTAATCGGGACCTTCGAATCGATTCGGAAGCACGATCGCGATTTTTTCGAACCCCTGTGCCGGAATCGCTTCGAAACTCGGGAGAACAGTGCATTTGCAGCAAATATGCGTAATCGGGACCTTCGAATCGATTCGGAAGCACGATCGCGATTTTTTCGAACCCCTGTGCGGAATCGCTTCGAAACTCGGGGAGAACAGTGCATTTGCATGCAAATATGCGTAATCGGGACCTTCGAATCGATTCGGAAGCACGATCGCGATTTTTTCGAACCCCTGTGCGGAATCGCTTCGAAACTCGGGAGAACAGTGCATTTGCATGCAAATATGCGTAATCGGGACCTTCGAATCGATTCGGAAGCACGATCGCGATTTTTTCGAACCCCTGTGCGGAATCGCTTCGAAACTCGGGGAGAACAGTGCATTTGCATGCAAATATGCGTAATCGGGACCTTCGAATCGATTCGGAAGCACGATCGCGATTTTTTTCGAACCCCTGTGCGGAATCGCTTCGAAACCGGGGAGAACAGTGCATTTGCATGCAAATATGCGTAATCGGGACCTTCGAATCGATTCGGAAGCACGATCGCGAATTTTTCGAACCCCTGTGCGGAATCACTTCGAAACTCAGGAGAACAGTGCATTTGCATGCAAATATGCGTAATCGGGACCTTCGAATCGATTCGGAAGCACGATCGCGATTTTTTCGAACCCCTGTGCGGAATCGCTTCGAAACTCGGGAGAACAGTGCATTTGCATGCAAATATGCGTAATCGGGACCTTCGAATCGATTCGGAAGCACGATCGCGATTTTTTCGAACCCCTGTGCGGAATCGCTTCGAAACTCGGGGGAGAACAGTGCATTTGCATGCAAATATGCGTAATCGGGACCTTCGAATCGATTCGGAAGCACGATCGCGATTTTTTCGAACCCCTGTGCGGAATCGCTTCGAAACTCGGGAGAACAGTGCATGTGCATGCAAATATGCGTAATCGGGACCTTCGAATCGATTCGGAAGCACGATCGCGATTTTTTCGAACCCCTGTGCGGAATCGCTTCGAAACTCGGGAGAACAGTGCATTTGCATGCAAATATGCGTAATCGGGACCTTCGAATCGATTCGGAAGCACGATCGCGATTTTTTCGAACCCCTGTGCGGAATCGCTTCGAAACTCGGGAGAACAGTGCATTTGCATGCAAATATGCGTAATCGGGACCTTCGAATCGATTCGGAAGCACGATCGCGATTTTTTCGAACCCCTGTGCGGAATCGCTTCGAAACTCGGGAGAACAGTGCATTTGCATGCAAATATGCGTAATCGGGACCTTCGAATCGATTCGGAAGCACGATCGCGATTTTTTCGAACCCCTGTGCGGAATCGCTTCGAAACTCGGGAGACAGTGCATTTGCATGCAAATATGCGTAATCGGGACCTTCGAATCGATTCGGAAGCACGATCGCGATTTTTTCGAACCCCTGTGCGGAATCGCTTCGAAACTCGGGAGAACAGTGCATTTGCATGCAAATATGCGTAATCGGGACCTTCGAATCGATTCGGAAGCACGATCGCGATTTTTTCGAACCCCTGTGCGGAATCGCTTCGAAACTCGGGGAGAACAGTGCATTTGCATGCAAATATGCGTAATCGGGACCTTCGAATCGATTCGGAAGCACGATCGCGATTTTTTCGAACCCCCTGTGCGGAATCGCTTCGAAACTCGGGAGAACAGTGCATTTGCATGCAAATATGCGTAATCGGGACCTTCGAATCGATTCGGGAAGCACGATCGCGATTTTTTCGAACCCCTGGCGGAATCGCTTCGAAACTCGGGGAGAACAGTGCATTTGCATGCAAATATGCGTAATCGGGACCTTCGAATCGATTCGGAAGCACGATCGCGATTTTTTCGAACCCCTGTGCGGAATCGCTTCGAAACTCGGGGAGAACAGTGCATTTGCATGCAAATATGCGTAATCGGGACCTTCGAATCGATTCGGAAGCACGATCGCGATTTTTTCGAACCCCTGTGCGGAATCGCTTCGAAACTCGGGAGAACAGTGCATTTGCATGCAAATATGCGTAATCGGGACCTTCGAATCGATTCGGAAGCACGATCGCGATTTTTTCGAACCCCTGTGCGGAATCGCTTCGAAACTCGGGAGAACAGTGCATTTGCATGCAAATATGCGTAATCGGGACCATCGAATCGATTCGGAAGCACGATCGCGATTTTTTCGAACCCTGTGCGGAATCGCTTCGAAACACGGGAGAACAGTGCATTTGCATGCAAATATGCGTAATCGGGACCTTCGAATCGATTCGGAAGCACGATCGCGATTTTTTCGAACCCCTGTGCGGAATCGCTTCGAAACTCGGGAGAACAGTGCATTTGCATGCAAATATGCGTAATCCGGGACCTTCGAATCGATTCGGAAGCACGATCGCGATTTTTTTCGAACCCCTGTGCGGAATCGCTTCGAAACTCGGGAGAACAGTGCATTTGCATGCAAATATGCGTAATCGGGACCTTCGAATCGATTCGGAAGCACGATCGCGATTTTTTCGAACCCCTGTGCGGAATCGCTTCGAAACTCGGGAGAACAGTGCATTTGCATGCAAATATGCGTAATCGGGACCTTCGAATCGATTCGGAAGCACGATCGCGATTTTTTCGAACCCCTGTGCGGAATCGCTTCGAAACTCGGAGAGAACAGTGCATTTGCATGCAAATATGCGTAATCGGGACCTTCGAATCGATTCGGAAGCACGATCGCGATTTTTTCGAACCCCTGTGCGGAATCGCTTCGAAACTCGGGAGAACAGTGCATTTGCATGCAAATATGCGTAATCGGGACCTTCGAATCGATTCGGAAGCACGATCGCGATTTTTTCGAACCCCTGTGCGGAATCGCTTCGAAACTCGGGAGAACAGTGGCATTTGCATGCAAATATGCGTAATCGGGGACCTTCGAATCGATTCGGAAGCACGATCGCGATTTTTTCGAACCCCCTGTGTGGAATCGCTTCGAAACTCGGGAGAACAGTGCATTTGCATGCAAATATGCGTAATCGGGACCTTCGAATCGATTCGGAAGCTACGATCGCGATTTTTTCGAACCCCTGTGCGGAATCGCTTCGAAACTCGGGGAGAACAGTGCATTTGCATGCAAATATGCGTAATCGGGGACCTTCGAATCGATTCGGAAGCACGATCGCGATTTTTTCGAACCCCTGTGCGGAATCGCTTCGAAACTCGGGAGAACAGTGCATTTGCATGCAAATATGCGTAATCGGGACCTTCGAATCGATTCGGAAGCACGATCGCGATTTTTTCGAAACCCCTGTGCGGAATCGCTTCGAAACTCGGGAGAACAGTGCATTTGCATGCAAATATGCGTAATCGGGACCTTCGAATCGATTCGGAAGCACGATCGCGATTTTTTCGAACCCCTGTGCGGAATCGCTTCGAAACTCGGGAGAACAGTGCATTTGCATGCAAATATGCGTAATCGGGACCTTCGAATCGATTCGGAAGCACGATCGCGATTTTTTCGAACCCCTGTGCGGAATCGCTTCGAAACTCGGTGAGAACAGTGCATTTGCATGCAAATATGCGTAATCGGGACCTTCGAATCGATTCGGAAGCACGATCGCGATTTTTTCGAACCCCTGTGGCGGAATCGCTTCGAAACTCGGGAGAACAGTGCATTTGCATGCAAATATGCGTAATCGGGACCTTCGAATCGATTCGGAAGCACGATCGCGATTTTTTCGAACCCCTGTGCGGAATCGCTTCGAAACTCGGGAGAACAGTGCATTTGCATGCAAATATGCGTAATCGGGACCTTCGAATCGATTCGGAAGCACGATCGCGATTTTTTCGAACCCCTGTGCGGAATCGCTTCGAAACTCGGGAGGAGCAGTGCATTTTGCATGCAAATATGCGTAATCGGGACCTTCGAATCGATTCGGAAGCACGATCGCGAATTTTTCGAACCCCTGTGCGGAATCACTTCGAAACTCGGGGAGGAGAACAGTGCATTTGCATGCAAATATGCGTAATCGGGACCTTCGAATCGATTCGGAAGCACGATCGCGATTTTTTCGAACCCCTGTGCGGAATCGCTTCGAAACTCGGGAGAACAGTGCATTTGCATGCAAATATGCGTAATCGGGACCTTCGAATCGATTCGGAAGCACGATCGCGATTTTTTTCGAACCCCTGTGCGGAATCGCTTCGAAAACTCGGGGAGAACAGTGCATTTGCATGCAAATATGCGTAATCGGGACCTTCGAATCGATTCGGAAGCACGATCGCGATTTTTTCGAAACCCCTGTGCGGAATCGCTTCGAAACTCGGGAGAACAGTGCATTTGCATGCAAATATGCGTAATCGGGACCTTCGAATCGATTCGGAAGCACGATCGCGATTTTTTCGAACCCCTGTGCGGAATCGCTTCGAAACTCGTGAGAACAGTGCATTTGCATGCAAATATGCGTAATCGGGACCTTCGAATCGATTCGGAAGCACGATCGCGATTTTTTCGAAACCCCTGTGCGGAATCGCTTCGAAACTCGGGAGAAACAGTGCATTTGCATGCAAATATGTTTTTCGAACCCCTGTGCGTAATCGCTTCGAAACTCGGGAGAACAGTGCATTTGCAAGCAAATATGCGTAATCGGGACCTTCGAATCGATTCGGATGCACGATCGCGATTTTTTCAAACCCCTGTGCGGAATCGCTTCGAAACTCGGGAGAACAGTGCATTTGCATGCAAATATGCGTAATCGGGAGCTTCGAATCGATTCGGAAGCACGATCGCCATTTTTTCGAACCCCTGTGCGGAATCGCTTCGAAACTCGGGAGAACAGTGCATTTGCATGCAAATATGCGTAATCGGGACCTTCGAATCGATTCGGAAGCACGATCGCGATTTTTTCGAACCCCTGTGCGGAATCGCTTCGAAACTCGGGAGAACAGTGCATTTGCATGCAAATATGCGTAATCGGGACCTTCGAATCGATTCGGAAGCACGATCGCGATTTTTTCGAACCCCTGTGCGGAATCGCTTCGAAACTCGGGAGAACAGTGCATTTGCATGCAAATATGCGTAATCGGGACCTTCGAATCGATTCGGAAGCACGATCGCGATTTTTTCGAACCCCTGTGCGGAATCGCTTCGAAACTCGGGAGAACAGTGCATTTGCATGCAAATATGCGTAATCGGGACCTTCGAATCGATTCGGATCCACGATCGCGATTTTTTCAAACCCCTGTGCGGAATCGCTTCGAAACTCGGGAGAACAGTGCATTTGCATGCAAATATGCGTAATCGGGACCTTCGAATCGATTCGGAAGCACGATCGCCAATTTTTTCGAACCCCTGTGCGGAATCGCTTCGAAACTCGGGAGAACAGTGCATTTGCATGCAAATATGCGTAATCGGGACCTTCGAATCGATTCGGAAGCACGATCGCGATTTTTTCGAACCCCTGTGCGGAATCGCTTCGAAACTCGGGAGAACAGTGCATTTGCATGCAAATATGCGTAATCGGGACCTTCGAATCGATTCGGATGCACGATCGCGATTTTTTCAAACCCCTGTGCGGAATCGCTTCGAAACTCGGGAGAACAGTGCATTTGCATGCAAATATGCGTAATCGGGAGCTTCGAATCGATTCGGAAGCACGATCGCCATTTTTTCGAACCCCTGTGCGGAATCGCTTCGAAACTCGGGAGAACAGTGCATTTGCATGCAAATATGCGTAATCGGGACCTTCGAATCGATTCGGAAGCACGATCGCGATTTTTTCGAACCCCTGTGCGGAATCGCTTCGAAACTCGGGAGAACAGTGCATTTGCATGCAAATATGCGTAATCGGGACCTTCGAATCGATTCGGAAGCACGATCGCGATTTTTTCGAACCCCTGTGCGGAATCGCTTCGAAACTCGGGAGAACAGTGCATTTGCATGCAAATATGCGTAATCGGGACCTTCGAATCGATTCGGAAGCACGATCGCGATTTTTTCAAACCCCTGTGCGGAATCGCTTCGAAACTCGGGAGAACAGTGCATTTGCATGCAAATATGCGTAATCGGGACCTTCGAATCGATTCGGAAGCACGATCGCGATTTTTTCGAACCCCTGTGCGGAATCGCTTCGAAACTCGGGAGAACAGTGCATTTGCATGCAAATATGCGTAATCGGGACCTTCGAATCGATTCGGAAGCACGATCGCGATTTTTTCGAACCCCTGTGCGGAATCGCTTCGAAACTCGGGAGAACAGTGCATTTGCATACAAATATGCGAAAACGGGACCTTCGAATCGATTCGGAAGCACGATCGCGATTTTTTCGAACCCCTGTGCGGAATCGCTTCGAAACTCGGGAGAACAGTGCATTTGCATGCAAATATGCGTAATCGGGACCTTCGAATCGATTCGGAAGCACGATCGCGATTTTTTCGAACCCCTGTGCGGAATCGCTTCGAAACTCGGGAGAACAGTGCATTTGCATGCAAATATGCGTAATCGGGACCTTCGAATCGATTCGGAAGCACGATCGCGATTTTTTCGAACCCCTGTGCGGAATCGCTTCGAAACTCGGGAGAACAGTGCATTTGCATGCAAATATGCGTAATCGGGACCTTCGAATCGATTCGGATGCACGATCGCGATTTTTTCAAACCCCTGTGCGGAATCGCTTCGAAACTCGGGAGAACAGTGCATTTGCATGCAAATATGCGTAATCGGGACCTTCGAATCGATTCGGAAGCACGATCGCCATTTTTTCGAACCCCTGTGCGGAATCGCTTCGAAACTCGGGAGAACAGTGCATTTGCATGCAAATATGCGTAATCGGGACCTTCGAATCGATTCGGAAGCACGATCGCGATTTTTTCGAACCCCTGTGCGGAATCGCTTCGAAACTCGGGAGAACAGTGCATTTGCATGCAAATATGCGTAATCGGGACCTTCGAATCGATTCGGATGCACGATCGCGATTTTTTCAAACCCCTGTGCGGAATCGCTTCGAAACTCGGGAGAACAGTGCATTTGCATGCAAATATGCGTAATCGGGACCTTCGAATCGATTCGGAAGCACGATCGCGATTTTTTCGAACCCCTGTGCGGAATCGCTTCGAAACTCGGGAGAACAGTGCATTTGCATGCAAATATGCGTAATCGGGACCTTCGAATCGATTCGGAAGCACGATCGCGATTTTTTCGAACCCCTGTGCGGAATCGCTTCGAAACTCGGGAGAACAGTGCATTTGCATGCAAATATGCGTAATCGGGACCTTCGAATCGATTCGGAAGCACGATCGCGATTTTTTCGAACCCCTGTGCGGAATCGCTTCGAAACTCGGGAGAACAGTGCATTTGCATGCAAATATGCGTAATCGGGAGCTTCGAATCGATTCGGAAGCACGATCGCCATTTTTTCGAACCCCTGTGCGGAATCGCTTCGAAACTCGGGAGAACAGTGCATTTGCATGCAAATATGCGTAATCGGGACCTTCGAATCGATTCGGAAGCACGATCGCGATTTTTTCGAACCCCTGTGCGGAATCGCTTCGAAACTCGGGAGAACAGTGCATTTGCATGCAAATATGCGTAATCGGGACCTTCGAATCGATTCGGAAGCACGATCGCGATTTTTTCGAACCCCTGTGCGGAATCGCTTCGAAACTCGGGAGAACAGTGCATTTGCATGCAAATATGCGTAATCGGGACCTTCGAATCGATTCGGAAGCACGATCGCGATTTTTTCAAACCCCTGTGCGGAATCGCTTCGAAACTCGGGAGAACAGTGCATTTGCATGCAAATATGCGTAATCGGGACCTTCGAATCGATTCGGAAGCACGATCGCGATTTTTTCGAACCCCTGTGCGGAATCGCTTCGAAACTCGGGAGAACAGTGCATTTGCATGCAAATATGCGTAATCGGGACCTTCGAATCGATTCGGAAGCACGATCGCGATTTTTTCGAACCCCTGTGCGGAATCGCTTCGAAACTCGGGAGAACAGTGCATTTGCATGCAAATATGCGTAATCGGGACCTTCGAATCGATTCGGAAGCACGATCGCGATTTTTTCGAACCCCTGTGCGGAATCGCTTCGAAACTCGGGAGAACAGTGCATTTGCATGCAAATATGCGTAATCGGGACCTTCGAATCGATTCGGAAGCACGATCGCGATTTTTTCGAACCCCTGTGCGGAATCGCTTCGAAACTCGGGAGAACAGTGCATTTGCATGCAAATATGCGTAATCGGGACCTTCGAATCGATTCGGAAGCACGATCGCGATTTTTTCGAACCCCTGTGCGGAATCGCTTCGAAACTCGGGAGAACAGTGCATTTGCATACAAATATGCGTAATCGGGACCTTCGAATCGATTCGGAAGCACGATCGCGATTTTTTCGAACCCCTGTGCGGAATCGCTTCGAAACTCGGGAGAACAGTGCATTTGCATGCAAATATGCGTAATCGGGACCTTCGAATCGATTCGGAAGCACGATCGCGATTTTTTCGAACCCCTGTGCGGAATCGCTTCGAAACTCGGGAGAACAGTGCATTTGCATGCAAATATGCGTAATCGGGAGCTTCGAATCGATTCGGAAGCACGATCGCGATTTTTTCGAACCCCTGTGCGGAATCGCTTCGAAACTCGGGAGAACAGTGCATTTGCATGCAAATATGCGTAATCGGGACCTTCGAATCGATTCGGAAGCACGATCGCGATTTTTTCGAACCCCTGTGCGGAATCGCTTCGAAACTCGGGAGAACAGTGCATTTGCATGCAAATATGCGTAATCGGGACCTTCGAATCGATTCGGAAGCACGATCGCGATTTTTTCGAACCCCTGTGCGGAATCGCTTCGAAACTCGGGAGAACAGTGCATTTGCATGCAAATATGCGTAATCGGGACCTTCGAATCGATTCGGAAGCACGATCGCGATTTTTTCAAACCCCTGTGCGGAATCGCTTCGAAACTCGGGAGAACAGTGCATTTGCATGCAAATATGCGTAATCGGGAGCTTCGAATCGATTCGGAAGCACGATCGCCATTTTTTCGAACCCCTGTGCGGAATCGCTTCGAAACTCGGGAGAACAGTGCATTTGCATGCAAATATGCGTAATCGGGACCTTCGAATCGATTCGGAAGCACGATCGCGATTTTTTCGAACCCCTGTGCGGAATCGCTTCGAAACTCGGGAGAACAGTGCATTTGCATGCAAATATGCGTAATCGGGACCTTCGAATCGATTCGGAAGCACGATCGCGATTTTTTCGAACCCCTGTGCGGAATCGCTTCGAAACTCGGGAGAACAGTGCATTTGCATGCAAATATGCGTAATCGGGACCTTCGAATCGATTCGGAAGCACGATCGCGATTTTTTCGAACCCCTGTGCGGAATCGCTTCGAAACTCGGGAGAACAGTGCATTTGCATACAAATATGCGTAATCGGGACCTTCGAATCGATTCGGAAGCACGATCGCGATTTTTTCGAACCCCTGTGCGGAATCGCTTCGAAACTCGGGAGAACAGTGCATTTGCATGCAAATATGCGTAATCGGGACCTTCGAATCGATTCGGAAGCACGATCGCGATTTTTTCGAACCCCTGTGCGGAATCGCTTCGAAACTCGGGAGAACAGTGCATTTGCATGCAAATATGCGTAATCGGGACCTTCGAATCGATTCGGAAGCACGATCGCGATTTTTTCGAACCCCTGTGCGGAATCGCTTCGAAACTCGGGAGAACAGTGCATTTGCATGCAAATATGCGTAATCGGGACCTTCGAATCGATTCGGATGCACGATCGCGATTTTTTCAAACCCCTGTGCGGAATCGCTTCGAAACTCGGGAGAACAGTGCATTTGCATGCAAATATGCGTAATCGGGACCTTCGAATCGATTCGGAAGCACGATCGCCATTTTTTCGAACCCCTGTGCGGAATCGCTTCGAAACTCGGGAGAACAGTGCATTTGCATGCAAATATGCGTAATCGGGACCTTCGAATCGATTCGGAAGCACGATCGCGATTTTTTCGAACCCCTGTGCGGAATCGCTTCGAAACTCGGGAGAACAGTGCATTTGCATGCAAATATGCGTAATCGGGACCTTCGAATCGATTCGGATGCACGATCGCGATTTTTTCAAACCCCTGTGCGGAATCGCTTCGAAACTCGGGAGAACAGTGCATTTGCATGCAAATATGCGTAATCGGGACCTTCGAATCGATTCGGAAGCACGATCGCGATTTTTTCGAACCCCTGTGCGGAATCGCTTCGAAACTCGGGAGAACAGTGCATTTGCATGCAAATATGCGTAATCGGGACCTTCGAATCGATTCGGAAGCACGATCGCGATTTTTTCTAACCCCTGTGCGGAATCGCTTCGAAACTCGGGAGAACAGTGCATTTGCATGCAAATATGCGTAATCGGGACCTTCGAATCGATTCGGAAGCACGATCGCGATTTTTTCGAACCCCTGTGCGGAATCGCTTCGAAACTCGGGAGAACAGTGCATTTGCATGCAAATATGCGTAATCGGGACCTTCGAATCGATTCGGAAGCACGATCGCGATTTTTTCGAACCCCTGTGCGGAATCGCTTCGAAACTCGGGAGAACAGTGCATTTGCATACAAATATGCGTAATCGGGACCTTCGAATCGATTCGGAAGCACGATCGCGATTTTTTCGAACCCCTGTGCGGAATCGCTTCGAAACTCGGGAGAACAGTGCATTTGCATGCAAATATGCGTAATCGGGACCTTCGAATCGATTCGGAAGCACGATCGCGATTTTTTCGAACCCCTGTGCGGAATCGCTTCGAAACTCGGGAGAACAGTGCATTTGCATGCAAATATGCGTAATCGGGAGCTTCGAATCGATTCGGAAGCACGATCGCCATTTTTTCGAACCCCTGTGCGGAATCGCTTCGAAACTCGGGAGAACAGTGCATTTGCATGCAAATATGCGTAATCGGGACCTTCGAATCGATTCGGAAGCACGATCGCGATTTTTTCGAACCCCTGTGCGGAATCGCTTCGAAACTCGGGAGAACAGTGCATTTGCATGCAAATATGCGTAATCGGGACCTTCGAATCGATTCGGAAGCACGATCGCGATTTTTTCGAACCCCTGTGCGGAATCGCTTCGAAACTCGGGAGAACAGTGCATTTGCATGCAAATATGCGTAATCGGGACCTTCGAATCGATTCGGAAGCACGATCGCGATTTTTTCAAACCCCTGTGCGGAATCGCTTCGAAACTCGGGAGAACAGTGCATTTGCATGCAAATATGCGTAATCGGGAGCTTCGAATCGATTCGGAAGCACGATCGCCATTTTTTCGAACCCCTGTGCGGAATCGCTTCGAAACTCGGGAGAACAGTGCATTTGCATGCAAATATGCGTAATCGGGACCTTCGAATCGATTCGGAAGCACGATCGCGATTTTTTCGAACCCCTGTGCGGAATCGCTTCGAAACTCGGGAGAACAGTGCATTTGCATGCAAATATGCGTAATCGGGACCTTCGAATCGATTCGGAAGCACGATCGCGATTTTTTCGAACCCCTGTGCGGAATCGCTTCGAAACTCGGGAGAACAGTGCATTTGCATGCAAATATGCGTAATCGGGACCTTCGAATCGATTCGGAAGCACGATCGCGATTTTTTCGAACCCCTGTGCGGAATCGCTTCGAAACTCGGGAGAACAGTGCATTTGCATACAAATATGCGTAATCGGGACCTTCGAATCGATTCGGAAGCACGATCGCGATTTTTTCGAACCCCTGTGCGGAATCGCTTCGAAACTCGGGAGAACAGTGCATTTGCATGCAAATATGCGTAATCGGGACCTTCGAATCGATTCGGAAGCACGATCGCGATTTTTTCGAACCCCTGTGCGGAATCGCTTCGAAACTCGGGAGAACAGTGCATTTGCATGCAAATATGCGTAATCGGGACCTTCGAATCGATTCGGAAGCACGATCGCGATTTTTTCGAACCCCTGTGCGGAATCGCTTCGAAACTCGGGAGAACAGTGCATTTGCATGCAAATATGCGTAATCGGGACCTTCGAATCGATTCGGATGCACGATCGCGATTTTTTCAAACCCCTGTGCGGAATCGCTTCGAAACTCGGGAGAACAGTGCATTTGCATGCAAATATGCGTAATCGGGACCTTCGAATCGATTCGGAAGCACGATCGCCATTTTTTCGAACCCCTGTGCGGAATCGCTTCGAAACTCGGGAGAACAGTGCATTTGCATGCAAATATGCGTAATCGGGACCTTCGAATCGATTCGGAAGCACGATCGCGATTTTTTCGAACCCCTGTGCGGAATCGCTTCGAAACTCGGGAGAACAGTGCATTTGCATGCAAATATGCGTAATCGGGACCTTCGAATCGATTCGGAAGCACGATCGCGATTTTTTCGAACCCCTGTGCGGAATCGCTTCGAAACTCGGGAGAACAGTGCATTTGCATGCAAATATGCGTAATCGGGACCTTCGAATCGATTCGGAAGCACGATCGCGATTTTTTCAAACCCCTGTGCGGAATCGCTTCGAAACTCGGGAGAACAGTGCATTTGCATGCAAATATGCGTAATCGGGACCTTCGAATCGATTCGGAAGCACGATCGCCATTTTTTCGAACCCCTGTGCGGAATCGCTTCGAAACTCGGGAGAACAGTGCATTTGCATGCAAATATGCGTAATCGGGACCTTCGAATCGATTCGGAAGCACGATCGCGATTTTTTCGAACCCCTGTGCGGAATCGCTTCGAAACTCGGGAGAACAGTGCATTTGCATGCAAATATGCGTAATCGGGACCTTCGAATCGATTCGGAAGCACGATCGCGATTTTTTCGAACCCCTGTGCGGAATCGCTTCGAAACTCGGGAGAACAGTGCATTTGCATGCAAATATGCGTAATCGGGACCTTCGAATCGATTCGGAAGCACGATCGCGATTTTTTCGAACCCCTGTGCGGAATCGCTTCGAAACTCGGGAGAACAGTGCATTTGCATACAAATATGCGTAATCGGGACCTTCGAATCGATTCGGAAGCACGATCGCGATTTTTTCGAACCCCTGTGCGGAATCGCTTCGAAACTCGGGAGAACAGTGCATTTGCATGCAAATATGCGTAATCGGGACCTTCGAATCGATTCGGAAGCACGATCGCGATTTTTTCGAACCCCTGTGCGGAATCGCTTCGAAACTCGGGAGAACAGTGCATTTGCATGCAAATATGCGTAATCGGGACCTTCGAATCGATTCGGAAGCACGATCGCGATTTTTTCGAACCCCTGTGCGGAATCGCTTCGAAACTCGGGAGAACAGTGCATTTGCATGCAAATATGCGTAATCGGGACCTTCGAATCGATTCGGATGCACGATCGCGATTTTTTCAAACCCCTGTGCGGAATCGCTTCGAAACTCGGGAGAACAGTGCATTTGCATGCAAATATGCGTAATCGGGACCTTCGAATCGATTCGGAAGCACGATCGCCATTTTTTCGAACCCCTGTGCGGAATCGCTTCGAAACTCGGGAGAACAGTGCATTTGCATGCAAATATGCGTAATCGGGACCTTCGAATCGATTCGGAAGCACGATCGCGATTTTTTCGAACCCCTGTGCGGAATCGCTTCGAAACTCGGGAGAACAGTGCATTTGCATGCAAATATGCGTAATCGGGACCTTCGAATCGATTCGGATGCACGATCGCGATTTTTTCAAACCCCTGTGCGGAATCGCTTCGAAACTCGGGAGAACAGTGCATTTGCATGCAAATATGCGTAATCGGGACCTTCGAATCGATTCGGAAGCACGATCGCGATTTTTTCGAACCCCTGTGCGGAATCGCTTCGAAACTCGGGAGAACAGTGCATTTGCATGCAAATATGCGTAATCGGGACCTTCGAATCGATTCGGAAGCACGATCGCGATTTTTTCGAACCCCTGTGCGGAATCGCTTCGAAACTCGGGAGAACAGTGCATTTGCATGCAAATATGCGTAATCGGGACCTTCGAATCGATTCGGAAGCACGATCGCGATTTTTTCAAACCCCTGTGCGGAATCGCTTCGAAACTCGGGAGAACAGTGCATTTGCATGCAAATATGCGTAATCGGGACCTTCGAATCGATTCGGAAGCACGATCGCCATTTTTTCGAACCCCTGTGCGGAATCGCTTCGAAACTCGGGAGAACAGTGCATTTGCATGCAAATATGCGTAATCGGGACCTTCGAATCGATTCGGAAGCACGATCGCGATTTTTTCGAACCCCTGTGCGGAATCGCTTCGAAACTCGGGAGAACAGTGCATTTGCATGCAAATATGCGTAATCGGGACCTTCGAATCGATTCGGAAGCACGATCGCGATTTTTTCGAACCCCTGTGCGGAATCGCTTCGAAACTCGGGAGAACAGTGCATTTGCATGCAAATATGCGTAATCGGGACCTTCGAATCGATTCGGAAGCACGATCGCGATTTTTTCGAACCCCTGTGCGGAATCGCTTCGAAACTCGGGAGAACAGTGCATTTGCATACAAATATGCGTAATCGGGACCTTCGAATCGATTCGGAAGCACGATCGCGATTTTTTCGAACCCCTGTGCGGAATCGCTTCGAAACTCGGGAGAACAGTGCATTTGCATGCAAATATGCGTAATCGGGACCTTCGAATCGATTCGGAAGCACGATCGCGATTTTTTCGAACCCCTGTGCGGAATCGCTTCGAAACTCGGGAGAACAGTGCATTTGCATGCAAATATGCGTAATCGGGACCTTCGAATCGATTCGGAAGCACGATCGCGATTTTTTCGAACCCCTGTGCGGAATCGCTTCGAAACTCGGGAGAACAGTGCATTTGCATGCAAATATGCGTAATCGGGACCTTCGAATCGATTCGGATGCACGATCGCGATTTTTTCAAACCCCTGTGCGGAATCGCTTCGAAACTCGGGAGAACAGTGCATTTGCATGCAAATATGCGTAATCGGGACCTTCGAATCGATTCGGAAGCACGATCGCCATTTTTTCGAACCCCTGTGCGGAATCGCTTCGAAACTCGGGAGAACAGTGCATTTGCATGCAAATATGCGTAATCGGGACCTTCGAATCGATTCGGAAGCACGATCGCGATTTTTTCGAACCCCTGTGCGGAATCGCTTCGAAACTCGGGAGAACAGTGCATTTGCATGCAAATATGCGTAATCGGGACCTTCGAATCGATTCGGATGCACGATCGCGATTTTTTCAAACCCCTGTGCGGAATCGCTTCGAAACTCGGGAGAACAGTGCATTTGCATGCAAATATGCGTAATCGGGACCTTCGAATCGATTCGGAAGCACGATCGCGATTTTTTCGAACCCCTGTGCGGAATCGCTTCGAAACTCGGGAGAACAGTGCATTTGCATGCAAATATGCGTAATCGGGACCTTCGAATCGATTCGGAAGCACGATCGCGATTTTTTCGAACCCCTGTGCGGAATCGCTTCGAAACTCGGGAGAACAGTGCATTTGCATGCAATTATGCGTATTCGGGACCTTCGAATCGATTCGGATGCACGATCGCGATTTTTTCGAACCCCTGTGCGGAATCGCTTCGAAACTCGGGAGAACAGTGCATTTGCATGCAAATATGCGTAATCGGGACCTTCGAATCGATTCGGAAGCACGATCGCGATTTTTTCGAACCCCTGTGCGGAATCGCTTCGAAACTCGGGAGAACAGTGCATTTGCATGCAAATATGCGTAATCGGGACCTTCGAATCGATTCGGAAGCACGATCGCGATTTTTTCGAACCCCTGTGCGGAATCGCTTCGAAACTCGGGAGAACAGTGCATTTGCATGCAAATATGCGTAATCGGGACCTTCGAATCGATTCGGATGCACGATCGCGATTTTTTCAAACCCCTGTGCGGAATCGCTTCGAAACTCGGGAGAACAGTGCATTTGCATGCAAATATGCGTAATCGGGACCTTCGAATCGATTCGGAAGCACGATCGCCATTTTTTCGAACCCCTGTGCGGAATCGCTTCGAAACTCGGGAGAACAGTGCATTTGCATGCAAATATGCGTAATCGGGACCTTCGAATCGATTCGGAAGCACGATCGCGATTTTTTCGAACCCCTGTGCGGAATCGCTTCGAAACTCGGGAGAACAGTGCATTTGCATGCAAATATGCGTAATCGGGACCTTCGAATCGATTCGGATGCACGATCGCGATTTTTTCAAACCCCTGTGCGGAATCGCTTCGAAACTCGGGAGAACAGTGCATTTGCATGCAAATATGCGTAATCGGGACCTTCGAATCGATTCGGAAGCACGATCGCGATTTTTTCGAACCCCTGTGCGGAATCGCTTCGAAACTCGGGAGAACAGTGCATTTGCATGCAAATATGCGTAATCGGGACCTTCGAATCGATTCGGAAGCACGATCGCGATTTTTTCGAACCCCTGTGCGGAATCGCTTCGAAACTCGGGAGAACAGTGCATTTGCATGCAAATATGCGTAATCGGGACCTTCGAATCGATTCGGAAGCACGATCGCGATTTTTTCGAACCCCTGTGCGGAATCGCTTCGAAACTCGGGAGAACAGTGCATTTGCATGCAAATATGCGTAATCGGGACCTTCGAATCGATTCGGAAGCACGATCGCGATTTTTTCGAACCCCTGTGCGGAATCGCTTCGAAACTCGGGAGAACAGTGCATTTGCATGCAAATATGCGTAATCGGGACCTTCGAATCGATTCGGAAGCACGATCGCCATTTTTTCGAACCCCTGTGCGGAATCGCTTCGAAACTCGGGAGAACAGTGCATTTGCATGCAAATATGCGTAATCGGGACCTTCGAATCGATTCGGAAGCACGATCGCGATTTTTTCGAACCCCTGTGCGGAATCGCTTCGAAACTCGGGAGAACAGTGCATTTGCATGCAAATATGCGTAATCGGGACCTTCGAATCGATTCGGAAGCACGATCGCGATTTTTTCGAACCCCTGTGCGGAATCGCTTCGAAACTCGGGAGAACAGTGCATTTGCATGCAAATATGCGTAAACGGGACCTTCGAATCGATTCGGAAGCACGATCGCGATTTTTTCGAACCCCTGTGCGGAATCGCTTCGAAACTCGGGAGAACAGTGCATTTGCATGCAAATATGCGTAATCGGGACCTTCGAATCGATTCGGATGCACGATCGCGATTTATTCAAACCCCTGTGCGGAATCGCTTCGAAACTCGGGAGAACAGTGCATTTGCATGCAAATATGCGTAATCGGGACCTTCGAATCGATTCGGAAGCACGATCGCGATTTTTTCGAACCCCTGTGCGGAATCGCTTCGAAACTCGGGAGAACAGTGCATTTGCATGCAAATATGCGTAATCGGGACCTTCGAATCGATTCGGAAGCACGATCGCGATTTTTTCGAACCCCTGTGCGGAATCGCTTCGAAACTCGGGAGAACAGTGCATTTGCATGCAAATATGCGTAATCGGGACCTTCGAATCGATTCGGAAGCACGATCGCGATTTTTTCGAACCCCTGTGCGGAATCGCTTCGAAACTCGGGAGAACAGTGCATTTGCATGCAAATATGCGTAATCGGGACCTTCGAATCGATTCGGAAGCACGATCGCGATTTTTTCGAACCCCTGTGCGGAATCGCTTCGAAACTCGGGAGAACAGTGCATTTGCATGCAAATATGCGTAATCGGGACCTTCGAATCGATTCGGAAGCACGATCGCGATTTTTTCGAACCCCTGTGCGGAATCGCTTCGAAACTCGGGAGAACAGTGCATTTGCATGCAAATATGCGTAATCGGGACCTTCGAATCGATTCGGAAGCACGATCGCCATTTTTTCGAACCCCTGTGCGGAATCGCTTCGAAACTCGGGAGAACAGTGCATTTGCATGCAAATATGCGTAATCGGGACCTTCGAATCGATTCGGAAGCACGATCGCGATTTTTTCGAACCCCTGTGCGGAATCGCTTCGAAACTCGGGAGAACAGTGCATTTGCATGCAAATATGCGTAATCGGGACCTTCGAATCGATTCGGAAGCACGATCGCGATTTTTTCGAACCCCTGTGCGGAATCGCTTCGAAACTCGGGAGAACAGTGCATTTGCATGCAAATATGCGTAATCGGGACCTTCGAATCGATTCGGAAGCACGATCGCGATTTTTTCGAACCCCTGTGCGGAATCGCTTCGAAACTCGGGAGAACAGTGCATTTGCATGCAAATATGCGTAATCGGGACCTTCGAATCGATTCGGAAGCACGATCGCGATTTTTTCGAACCCCTGTGCGGAATCGCTTCGAAACTCGGGAGAACAGTGCATTTGCATGCAAATATGCGTATGTCACGTCCGTCGACGTGTTGATGCTCGAAAGCATCCGTAGGTTTAATCATGCATGCTTTATTAATTATATATCTTTATTTTAACATCTTATTATACATCACATTTATTCTTCTCGTTATTTTCTTCTCGCTTCTCTAATTTTCCTTTCTCCTATCTAGAACATAAGTACACATTCATGTAACACGAACACCGCTAAAATATAAGTATCTCTCTCTCTCTCTTTCTTGCACTACCTTTCTCTCTCACACAGTCACTACCTTTCTCTCTCACACAGTCACTACCTTTCTCTCTCACACACTTGCTACCTGTCTCTCTCTAATTCGCTTTCTCTCTCGCTCTACCTACCTGCTCTTCTTTACCTACTTTTCTACTTACCTTCCGTACTTACCTTCTCTACTTACCTTCTGCATGTCTTCTCTACTTACCTTCTGCGTTACTCTTCTATACTTACCTAAGATACCTACCTTTATACTTACCTACTCTTTACTATACTTACCTTTCTGTAGTTATAAGTACACGATTCCATGTAACGCAAACACCGCTAGAATTAAGGCGCCTATTTTCTCTTCCTTCCGTTCCGTTCTTCCATTAGCCGTTAAGATCTGTAAATAAAATAATATTGGAGTTAGAATTAAGTTAAATATATATTCTTGTTCGTTTCGTTCTTAGCTGTAAGACTATGTCAAAATCATGACGGTAGAAGCATAATTGTATTTTTAAGAGCTATATAAAAATATCCATATATCGTTAGATGTAAAAGCGTGCGCGCGAGCACCAGCGACGCTCGCCAGTTCGCCGCACGGGGAAGCGCGCCCCACTACTCCGCCGCGCGCCCCACTCCACCGAGCGCCGACCAATGAGAGCGCCCCTCTCCGCAGTCGACCGCTCGAGAGCGCAGTCGAGCGAGCGGACTTCACTCCGGTTCTAGACTTCGACCACTTTGGTCGTCGCTCTGCTTTGCTCCTGCAAAGCCTTCGCTTGCGATTTCCATTTCTGAGGTTCGATCCCTCAAACTCCAGCCGAGGGACTTGTCCCCTGGAGTCTTTTCAAGGCGTTTCTATTTCCAAGCGATTCTATTTCCAAGCGATTCTATTTCCAAGCGATTCTATTTCCAAGCGATTCTATTTCCGAGCGTTTCTATTTCTCAGTGTATTCTCAGTTACATAGAATATATTCAGTTTATTTTAACCTAAATTCAAACAGTTCATTATTCACCTTCAAATTCCTTTCCATTCAATCGGTTTGAGTTCTTCGACGTTGAGCCATATTATTTAGAAGCAATCGTTGTTCGCGAAGTATTCGAGTAGACTCATTCGCTCCGCATACGCGTCGTGAACATTCTATTCGATATTTTATTAGAGTCAGATCTTCGTGCAAGATCATCCGGCATCATTTATTCGCGCATTCCGCCTCCTACGTTGGAGAGACCTGTACGAGAGTAGCTGAGAACGAGACCGGAGAAAAGCAGCCTTCTAGTCGTGCAGACCAGAAGGACCAGACGCAGCAGTCATCACGAGTTACGAGATTCTAGTACGAGAGGAGTCAGCCTTTTAGTCGCGACGACTAAAAGGACCAGAAGCAGAGATCCAGAGCAGTTTTCCTCAGCCTAGCTGTATCGCAGCAGGACCCTCTCAGTATCCATACTGAAATCTACTACAGGACTTTGCTGTATTTGCCGCTCCTGTACCACTACAGGACATTGCCGATTGCCGCAGCTACCGATCAACCTACATCAGGACACCTTGCGCTTTACGCATACGAGATTTCCGGCTCGGTGAGTGGAAATTGGACCTTTGATATTCCGTCAGGCTCGCGAGAACCCAGATCAGACGTGGACGCACGCGCCACGTGGGTCTAAAAGCTGTGCATTTATTCGCGTTTTATCCGTGATCGACCATTCGCGTCCGCGTAATAAAAATCTTTTTATTTTTCGCGAAATTCGGTCCGGGACGTGACAAATTTGGTGGCAGCGGTGGGATCTAGCATAGCATCTCGCGATGTCCGACGGCCCTTCAGGCAACACGCGTAAACGCCCCGCACAGGAAAAGATGTCTCCCGAAGATCTCGCGATGTTACAGGAATCCCTACGCGCGAAAGAACTCCGTATACGCGCCGATTCAGACTTAGTTGCTCGTGAACGTGCTCAGTTAGAGGCAGATGCTCGCGAAGCTGCCGACCGAAATAACGCTGAAATCGCGAAAATAGCCGCGCAGATGGCCGAATTGAAAGCGGGTCTCGAGAAGTTAGAATTATTAAAACGCGAGAATAATAGTGCCCGACCAAGTGATACACCTTCCGCGCGCGTACCAATTGAAAATAATAGTTCACGCGACTCTAATATTCCACGACGACGCGAACCACCTACCGATCATACGAATATGTCTCCTCCGAACCATGACTTACGTAGACAAGACAATTTCTCTAACACAGACGATTTTTACCATGACACATTACGAACGGGACGCAATCAAGACTTCGAAGATCCTAAATTAGTAATTCGTGCCGCAGTAGACTCCGTTCCAACCTTCGATGGCGAAAATATGCCAGTCTTAGAGTTCACGCGCGCTTGCCAACGCGCCTTAGAATTAGTTCCGGCACGAGCTGAAAAGACATTGACACAATTGATTAGATCCAAATTACGCGGTTTTGCCCATATGGCAGTACAAGGCGGTTACTACGAGCGAGTGCGAGATATTTCCAACCGATTGAAAGATGCTTTTGGAGAAGACCATACTGCAGACTACTACCGTGGACAATTGACAGTCATTTACATGCACGACGACGAACACATATTTGAATTTATTGGTAGAGTCAAGGACTTAAGAATTGCTATTATAGATTGCCACAGAGACAGATACGACTTAGACGAAATCGACGATTTGACTAGGAAACATTTTATTAAGGGAGCTATTCCCGCTTTAAGAATTACATTAGAACAGTACAATCCTTGTCCACTAGAAATCTTATACGCTAAAGCAGTTAAAGCTTACAAACGATTAGAAAAGGACCGAGCACTATACGGACGTAACGACCGACGGGTCAGGTTCTTGGACGATGGGAACCACTATCGCTCTGACCGAAATTCCTCGCCTTATCGCTCTTACAATAACAGCCGCTATCGCTCGCAGTCACCGTATCATTCAGACTCTTATAACAGGCCGACGTCACCCTACACCCGAGACAGTTACAATCGCGACAGACCATACTACGATAACAACCCGTCTTATCGCGTAAACAACCGTAATCGTTCACCGTCACCTTATCGCCAAGAAACACACCATATGAGCCGCCGTTCAGAATATCAGCGTGACAACGTGCAAAGAACACGTACGCCAGATTCCGCGTCACGATCAGCGTCCGGTCGAGTTTATGATCGACCAAATAATTACAATACCCCGCGCGACGACGGCTATGCACCTGCCCGCTCTACCAACTTTACGACCGCGCGCGACGACCCCCGCAATGCATACCGCTCCAACTCTAACAATAGACGCCCGGAATTTAATAACCGCTCGACGTCCAACAGCCGAGACAATTATCAACAGCCTCAACGACGATACCCCAATAACTTCGAGACGGACAAATTCTGCAAATACTGTAAGACCCCAGGACATGATATTCACGAGTGTCGTAAACGTGAATACAATAACCGCATGCAGTCGGGAAACGGACCGACCCTCCCGTCTCGCCCGAGTATCCGACGGGAGGACCCAATAAACCAGTCGATTCGCACAATGACTCTGACCGACGCAACCGAGAACGACGAAACGACGGACAACAATTCCCCAGTAAACGAGTCTCAGCAATAGTGCTAAGTCCTACTTCGGCAATACCCCATATAACCGTAAAGTTCCCCGAAACAAATCGCGCCGTTAAAATCATGATAGATACCGGCTCGGAGCCGAACGTAATTAAGAAATCACTTTTAAAACCGGAGACCCCTATTAATACCAGCCGTAAAATATTTATCTCGGGAATAACCGAAGAACTAATGCCTACCCTCGGAACCGTAATACTAACAATGGTCGACACGCAAATCGAATTCCAAATCGTCCCAGAATCTTTCGGCATACCCACCGACGCCGTCCTAGGATCCACCTTCTTAGCGACAGGCGCAAAAATTTCCTATAAGACTCGATGCCTGACATGGAGAGAAACCAAATTTCCATTCGTCCGACCCGGAAACGATCTCGATCCGGAACCTACGCGTACGGAACGCGCCGCGCCGTACGCCGGAGAATACGCGAAAACCGGGCCGACAATTGATACAACGATCAATGTAACGCGCGAAACCTCCATACAGCCGGACAATAGAGACATATACGTTACCCGTCGTTATACCCGCGAAGAACCGCCGCACACGCAATTTCGAAACGATGATACCCTCGCGCGCTCTAGAAATTCCGCCGAAATAACGCGAACTTATCATTGTATAATAAACAGTCAAGACGTCGAACTAAATCCGCGATCGTTAGATTTCCGATACGACGAAACCGCGGAGACCCTTAATTTAGACTCTTTAAAATCTAAAGCCAAAATTTTCGATAAAATTAATACCCACCGAATGTGCTTTATCGCGACCTCAACTCTCGAATACAAATCTCCACGTGCGGTAATTAGACTCTCGCGCGATAGAGATAAATTTAACGCCCTTAAAGATAGATACGCGACACCTAAGATAATTCGCGAGCCGCGTCTTTATCGTCTCCCTCCTTCGATAATCACCGGAGAGTCGGCAACATCCTTCAGTTGCAAACCAACTTTCATACGCTTACCTTCCTCGTCTTACCAGTTTACCGATACCATGTTCCCGGTCGTGATTCTGCTTTTCGCCGCGTTACACCCCGCGTCCGCGCTCGTCGGTTACGACTGTGGCGGCTCCACATTGAATATCACATCATTTTCAACAATTGACAACCCTCGTTGCGATGACGCCGACAACCACCCCGTCAGTCAGGATATCCAGGTGCAATTACTCCAGATGGTGGACTATGACGACACCAGCGTCATACAATGTCGCGTCGAAGTTGATCGCACCGTGTATCATTGCGGTATGTACTCGCACACGTCAATAGTATCAAACGGGAGACAACAATACATCTTGTCTACACCGAGAGAAGTTTGCAAGGCTATGCATACCTCCGGTACATTATTTTTGGCCCCGAACACTCAAATCTCCGGACTCTTTCCAAATCATACAACATCGAGAAGCGTTACTCTAGCCGGTTCCGTGCAAAATGATGGTACTTGTAGCGGAACCACATACAGCGATCCTTTCGGCACTTGGGACAATGCCGTGGTCCAAGCGGTAGTCCGAATTACATTACGCGACCGACAATCCACAGTACGCTTAGGAAAGAACGAAATCATTTTGCCTTCCGGACAACGCTGTAATTTAGCTAAAGAGTATTGCATGGATTCCGAGGACGGATATTCCTATTGGACAGCGGTCCCCGAGACTCAGTGCCGCTTCAATGAGTTCGAGGTATTGTACGAAGGGAAAAGCATCAGAACCACCGCGAATAACGCTTCTACTTCACTGTACACCGTCACCTCCGGCGATACCGCGTTCGCCTTAACGACCATTGGCCATACCACCGTCTGCGGTTACACGATGCATAAAACCGAGCACCCTAAATTGTTGATTTTAGAAACTGTAAAAGAAGGAAAATTCAAATCAGAACGTAAGACGCGCCTTAACAACATCGACATGTTCGCATATATCAACACGAAATTTATTTATGTAGAGAAACACATCCGTTCACAAATTAATAATATGTACAAAGATGTAATGAGACAGAAATGTAAATTGGAAAAACAAGTATTACGTAACGCAATAGCCCTGATTAATATCGCGCCCGCAGAAGTAGCCCGAACAATAGTGAAAGAACCTGGATATATGGCCATCCAATCGGGAGAGGTCATACACATAGTCAAATGCGTACCTGTACAAGTAACCATCCGTAAAACCGAGAATTGCTACGATGAATTACCGGTTCTCCTCAAGAACGCATCCTATTTCTTAACGCCCAGACACCATATATTATCGAGAGTAGGCACGAGGCGAGAATGCAACGAGCTTATCGCTCCGACGTTCCGAATTCACGGTACCTGGTACAAAGCCACACCCCGACCCATAGAGACAGTACCACCATCACCTCTGCAGCCCTTAACAGCAACCGCTTGGCAGTATACCAACCCTGCTAACCTTGCGAATGGAGGAATTTACTCGCAAGCCGAAATCCAGCAATTGAGCGACCACATCATGTTCCCGGTCGAAAGGGCGGCAGTTGTCAATTCACTCGCTCAAGGAGCCTCGGGGCGAGGCTACGCGGCGGACTCCATAAATGTGTACGGACTGATGGACGAGAACACCCTGTCCCAAATCGCAGAAACCACCGGAAAACGCCTCTGGAACGGATTCATGGAGTTCGGTTCAGTCATGGCAGGCATCATCGGGATCTACACTGCCGTGAAGGTCCTAAAAATAGTCATTAACACCGTCCTCAACGGCGTGGCGTTGCACAGCGCCTATGGATGCGGCATCCAGCTGCTAGCTGCATCGTGGAGTGCCCTAACACATTTTTGTTTATACCTAAAAGACAAAGACGATACCAAAAACGAAAGTGGCCCCGAATGTGTTCCCTTAGATACAGAAGCCGCGCTCGAGGCAGAGATCACGAATCCCCCAGCCCCTCTAAGACGATTTATCCGCCCTAGCCGACTCTCTCCAGTAGATTTTGACGTTGGAAAATAAATTATCCTGCGTATAATTTATTTTTCATTAGGAGGGGAGGTGTCACGTCCGTCGACGTGTTGATGCTCGAAAGCATCCGTAGGTTTAATCATGCATGCTTTATTAATTATATATCTTTATTTTAACATCTTATTATACATCACATTTATTCTTCTCGTTATTTTCTTCTCGCTTCTCTAATTTTCCTTTCTCCTATCTAGAACATAAGTACACATTCATGTAACACGAACACCGCTAAAATATAAGTATCTCTCTCTCTCTCTTTCTTGCGCTACCTTTCTCTCTCACACAGTCACTACCTTTCTCTCTCACACAGTCACTACCTTTCTCTCTCACACACTTGCTACCTGTCTCTCTCTAATTCGCTTTCTCTCTCGCTCTACCTACCTGCTCTTCTTTACCTACTTTTCTACTTACCTTCCGTACTTACCTTCTCTACTTACCTTCTGCATGTCTTCTCTACTTACCTTCTGCGTTACTCTTCTATACTTACCTAAGATACCTACCTTTATACTTACCTACTCTTTACTATACTTACCTTTCTGTAGTTATAAGTACACGATTCCATGTAACGCAAACACCGCTAGAATTAAGGCGCCTATTTTCTCTTCCTTCCGTTCCGTTCTTCCATTAGCCGTTAAGATCTGTAAATAAAATAATATTGGAGTTAGAATTAAGTTAAATATATATTCTTGTTCGTTTCGTTCTTAGCTGTAAGACTATGTCAAAATCATGACGGTAGAAGCATAATTGTATTTTTAAGAGCTATATAAAAATATCCATATATCGTTAGATGTAAAAGCGTGCGCGCGAGCACCAGCGACGCTCGCCAGTTCGCCGCACGGGGAAGCGCGCCCCACTACTCCGCCGCGCGCCCCACTCCACCGAGCGCCGACCAATGAGAGCGCCCCTCTCCGCAGTCGACCGCTCGAGAGCGCAGTCGAGCGAGCGGACTTCACTCCGGTTCTAGACTTCGACCACTTTGGTCGTCGCTCTGCTTTGCTCCTGCAAAGCCTTCGCTTGCGATTTCCATTTCTGAGGTTCGATCCCTCAAACTCCAGCCGAGGGACTTGTCCCCTGGAGTCTTTTCAAGGCGTTTCTATTTCCAAGCGATTCTATTTCCAAGCGATTCTATTTCCAAGCGATTCTATTTCCAAGCGATTCTATTTCCGAGCGTTTCTATTTCTCAGTGTATTCTCAGTTACATAGAATATATTCAGTTTATTTTAACCTAAATTCAAACAGTTCATTATTCACCTTCAAATTCCTTTCCATTCAATCGGTTTGAGTTCTTCGACGTTGAGCCATATTATTTAGAAGCAATCGTTGTTCGCGAAGTATTCGAGTAGACTCATTCGCTCCGCATACGCGTCGTGAACATTCTATTCGATATTTTATTAGAGTCAGATCTTCGTGCAAGATCATCCGGCATCATTTATTCGCGCATTCCGCCTCCTACGTTGGAGAGACCTGTACGAGAGTAGCTGAGAACGAGACCGGAGAAAAGCAGCCTTCTAGTCGTGCAGACCAGAAGGACCAGACGCAGCAGTCATCACGAGTTACGAGATTCTAGTACGAGAGGAGTCAGCCTTTTAGTCGCGACGACTAAAAGGACCAGAAGCAGAGATCCAGAGCAGTTTTCCTCAGCCTAGCTGTATCGCAGCAGGACCATCTCAGTATCCATACTGAAATCTACTACAGGACTTTGCTGTATTTGCCGCTCCTGTACCACTACAGGACATTGCCGATTGCCGCAGCTACCGATCAACCTACATCAGGACACCTTGCGCTTTACGCATACGAGATTTCCGGCTCGGTGAGTGGAAATTGGACCTTTGATATTCCGTCAGGCTCGCGAGAACCCAGATCAGACGTGGACGCACGCGCCACGTGGGTCTAAAAGCTGTGCATTTATTCGCGTTTTATCCGTGATCGACCATTCGCGTCCGCGTAATAAAAATCTTTTTATTTTTCGCGAAATTCGGTCCGGGACGTGACACGTAATCGGGACCTTCGAATCGATTCGGAAGCACGATCGCGATTTTTTCGAACCCCTGTGCGGAATCGCTTCGAAACTCGGGAGAACAGTGCATTTGCATGCAAATATGCGTAATCGGGACCTTCGAATCGATTCGGATGCACGATCGCGATTTTTTCAAACCCCTGTGCGGAATCGCTTCGAAACTCGGGAGAACAGTGCATTTGCATGCAAATATGCGTAATCGGGACCTTCGAATCGATTCGGAAGCACGATCGCCATTTTTTCGAACCCCTGTGCGGAATCGCTTCGAAACTCGGGAGAACAGTGCATTTGCATGCAAATATGCGTAATCGGGACCTTCGAATCGATTCGGAAGCACGATCGCGATTTTTTCGAACCCCTGTGCGGAATCGCTTCGAAACTCGGGAGAACAGTGCATTTGCATGCAAATATGCGTAATCGGGACCTTCGAATCGATTCGGATGCACGATCGCGATTTATTCAAACCCCTGTGCGGAATCGCTTCGAAACTCGGGAGAACAGTGCATTTGCATGCAAATATGCGTAATCGGGACCTTCGAATCGATTCGGAAGCACGATCGCCATTTTTTCGAACCCCTGTGCGGAATCGCTTCGAAACTCGGGAGAACAGTGCATTTGCATGCAAATATGCGTAATCGGGACCTTCGAATCGATTCGGAAGCACGATCGCGATTTTTTCGAACCCCTGTGCGGAATCGCTTCGAAACTCGGGAGAACAGTGCATTTGCATGCAAATATGCGTAATCGGGACCTTCGAATCGATTCGGAAGCACGATCGCGATTTTTTCGAACCCCTGTGCGGAATCGCTTCGAAACTCGGGAGAACAGTGCATTTGCATGCAAATATGCGTAATCGGGACCTTCGAATCGATTCGGATGCACGATCGCGATTTATTCAAACCCCTGTGCGGAATCGCTTCGAAACTCGGGAGAACAGTGCATTTGCATGCAAATATGCGTAATCGGGACCTTCGAATCGATTCGGAAGCACGATCGCCATTTTTTCGAACCCCTGTGCGGAATCGCTTCGAAACTCGGGAGAACAGTGCATTTGCATGCAAATATGCGTAATCGGGACCTTCGAATCGATTCGGAAGCACGATCGCGATTTTTTCGAACCCCTGTGCGGAATCGCTTCGAAACTCGGGAGAACAGTGCATTTGCATGCAAATATGCGTAATCGGGACCTTCGAATCGATTCGGAAGCACGATCGCCATTTTTTCGAACCCCTGTGCGGAATCGCTTCGAAACTCGGGAGAACAGTGCATTTGCATGCAAATATGCGTAATCGGGACCTTCGAATCGATTCGGAAGCACGATCGCGAATTTTTCGAACCCCTGTGCGGAATCGCTTCGAAACTCGGGAGAACAGTGCATTTGCATGCAAATATGCGTAATCGGGACCTTCGAATCGATTCGGAAGCACGATCGCGATTTTTTCGAACCCCTGTGCGGAATCGCTTCGAAACTCGGGAGAACAGTGCATTTGCATGCAAATATGCGTAATCGGGACCTTCGAATCGATTCGGAAGCACGATCGCCATTTTTTCGAACCCCTGTGCGGAATCGCTTCGAAACTCGGGAGAACAGTGCATTTGCATGCAAATATGCGTAATCGGGACCTTCGAATCGATTCGGAAGCACGATCGCGATTTTTTCGAACCCCTGTGCGGAATCGCTTCGAAACTCGGGAGAACAGTGCATTTGCATGCAAATATGCGTAATCGGGACCTTCGAATCGATTCGGAAGCACGATCGCGATTTTTTCGAACCCCTGTGCGGAATCGCTTCGAAACTCGGGAGAACAGTGCATTTGCATGCAAATATGCGTAATCGGGACCTTCGAATCGATTCGGAAGCACGATCGCGATTTTTTCGAACCCCTGTGCGGAATCGCTTCGAAACTCGGGAGAACAGTGCATTTGCATGCAAATATGCGTAATCGGGACCTTCGAATCGATTCGGAAGCACGATCGCGATTTTTTCGAACCCCTGTGCGGAATCGCTTCGAAACTCGGGAGAACAGTGCATTTGCATGCAAATATGCGTAATCGGGACCTTCGAATCGATTCGGATGCACGATCGCGATTTTTTCAAACCCCTGTGCGGAATCGCTTCGAAACTCGGGAGAACAGTGCATTTGCATGCAAATATGCGTAATCGGGACCTTCGAATCGATTCGGAAGCACGATCGCCATTTTTTCGAACCCCTGTGCGGAATCGCTTCGAAACTCGGGAGAACAGTGCATTTGCATGCAAATATGCGTAATCGGGACCTTCGAATCGATTCGGAAGCACGATCGCGATTTTTTCGAACCCCTGTGCGGAATCGCTTCGAAACTCGGGAGAACAGTGCATTTGCATGCAAATATGCGTAATCGGGACCTTCGAATCGATTCGGATGCACGATCGCGATTTATTCAAACCCCTGTGCGGAATCGCTTCGAAACTCGGGAGAACAGTGCATTTGCATGCAAATATGCGTAATCGGGACCTTCGAATCGATTCGGAAGCACGATCGCCATTTTTTCGAACCCCTGTGCGGAATCGCTTCGAAACTCGGGAGAACAGTGCATTTGCATGCAAATATGCGTAATCGGGACCTTCGAATCGATTCGGAAGCACGATCGCGATTTTTTCGAACCCCTGTGCGGAATCGCTTCGAAACTCGGGAGAACAGTGCATTTGCATGCAAATATGCGTAATCGGGACCTTCGAATCGATTCGGAAGCACGATCGCCATTTTTTCGAACCCCTGTGCGGAATCGCTTCGAAACTCGGGAGAACAGTGCATTTGCATGCAAATATGCGTAATCGGGACCTTCGAATCGATTCGGAAGCACGATCGCGATTTTTTCGAACCCCTGTGCGGAATCGCTTCGAAACTCGGGAGAACAGTGCATTTGCATGCAAATATGCGTAATCGGGACCTTCGAATCGATTCGGAAGCACGATCGCGATTTTTTCGAACCCCTGTGCGGAATCGCTTCGAAACTCGGGAGAACAGTGCATTTGCATGCAAATATGCGTAATCGGGACCTTCGAATCGATTCGGAAGCACGATCGCGATTTTTTCGAACCCCTGTGCGGAATCGCTTCGAAACTCGGGAGAACAGTGCATTTGCATGCAAATATGCGTAATCGGGACCTTCGAATCGATTCGGAAGCACGATCGCGATTTTTTCGAACCCCTGTGCGGAATCGCTTCGAAACTCGGGAGAACAGTGCATTTGCATGCAAATATGCGTAATCGGGACCTTCGAATCGATTCGGAAGCACGATCGCGATTTTTTCGAACCCCTGTGCGGAATCGCTTCGAAACTCGGGAGAACAGTGCATTTGCATGCAAATATGCGTAATCGGGACCTTCGAATCGATTCGGATGCACGATCGCGATTTTTTCAAACCCCTGTGCGGAATCGCTTCGAAACTCGGGAGAACAGTGCATTTGCATGCAAATATGCGTAATCGGGACCTTCGAATCGATTCGGAAGCACGATCGCCATTTTTTCGAACCCCTGTGCGGAATCGCTTCGAAACTCGGGAGAACAGTGCATTTGCATGCAAATATGCGTAATCGGGACCTTCGAATCGATTCGGAAGCACGATCGCGATTTTTTCGAACCCCTGTGCGGAATCGCTTCGAAACTCGGGAGAACAGTGCATTTGCATGCAAATATGCGTAATCGGGACCTTCGAATCGATTCGGAAGCACGATCGCGATTTATTCAAACCCCTGTGCGGAATCGCTTCGAAACTCGGGAGAACAGTGCATTTGCATGCAAATATGCGTAATCGGGACCTTCGAATCGATTCGGAAGCACGATCGCCATTTTTTCGAACCCCTGTGCGGAATCGCTTCGAAACTCGGGAGAACAGTGCATTTGCATGCAAATATGCGTAATCGGGACCTTCGAATCGATTCGGAAGCACGATCGCGAATTTTTCGAACCCCTGTGCGGAATCGCTTCGAAACTCGGGAGAACAGTGCATTTGCATGCAAATATGCGTAATCGGGACCTTCGAATCGATTCGGAAGCACGATCGCGATTTTTTCGAACCCCTGTGCGGAATCGCTTCGAAACTCGGGAGAACAGTGCATTTGCATGCAAATATGCGTAATCGGGACCTTCGAATCGATTCGGAAGCACGATCGCGATTTTTTCGAACCCCTGTGCGGAATCGCTTCGAAACTCGGGAGAACAGTGCATTTGCATGCAAATATGCGTAATCGGGACCTTCGAATCGATTCGGAAGCACGATCGCGATTTTTTCGAACCCCTGTGCGGAATCGCTTCGAAACTCGGGAGAACAGTGCATTTGCATGCAAATATGCGTAATCGGGACCTTCGAATCGATTCGGAAGCACGATCGCCATTTTTTCGAACCCCTGTGCGGAATCGCTTCGAAACTCGGGAGAACAGTGCATTTGCATGCAAATATGCGTAATCGGGACCTTCGAATCGATTCGGAAGCACGATCGCGATTTTTTCGAACCCCTGTGCGGAATCGCTTCGAAACTCGGGAGAACAGTGCATTTGCATGCAAATATGCGTAATCGGGACCTTCGAATCGATTCGGAAGCACGATCGCCATTTTTTCGAACCCCTGTGCGGAATCGCTTCGAAACTCGGGAGAACAGTGCATTTGCATGCAAATATGCGTAATCGGGACCTTCGAATCGATTCGGATGCACGATCGCGATTTATTCAAACCCCTGTGCGGAATCGCTTCGAAACTCGGGAGAACAGTGCATTTGCATGCAAATATGCGTAATCGGGACCTTCGAATCGATTCGGAAGCACGATCGCCATTTTTTCGAACCCCTGTGCGGAATCGCTTCGAAACTCGGGAGAACAGTGCATTTGCATGCAAATATGCGTAATCGGGACCTTCGAATCGATTCGGAAGCACGATCGCGATTTTTTCGAACCCCTGTGCGGAATCGCTTCGAAACTCGGGAGAACAGTGCATTTGCATGCAAATATGCGTAATCGGGACCTTCGAATCGATTCGGAAGCACGATCGCGATTTTTTCGAACCCCTGTGCGGAATCGCTTCGAAACTCGGGAGAACAGTGCATTTGCATGCAAATATGCGTAATCGGGACCTTCGAATCGATTCGGAAGCACGATCGCGATTTTTTCGAACCCCTGTGCGGAATCGCTTCGAAACTCGGGAGAACAGTGCATTTGCATGCAAATATGCGTAATCGGGACCTTCGAATCGATTCGGAAGCACGATCGCGATTTTTTCGAACCCCTGTGCGGAATCGCTTCGAAACTCGGGAGAACAGTGCATTTGCATGCAAATATGCGTAATCGGGACCTTCGAATCGATTCGGAAGCACGATCGCCATTTTTTCGAACCCCTGTGCGGAATCGCTTCGAAACTCGGGAGAACAGTGCATTTGCATGCAAATATGCGTAATCGGGACCTTCGAATCGATTCGGAAGCACGATCGCGATTTTTTCGAACCCCTGTGCGGAATCGCTTCGAAACTCGGGAGAACAGTGCATTTGCATGCAAATATGCGTAATCGGGACCTTCGAATCGATTCGGAAGCACGATCGCCATTTTTTCGAACCCCTGTGCGGAATCGCTTCGAAACTCGGGAGAACAGTGCATTTGCATGCAAATATGCGTAATCGGGACCTTCGAATCGATTCGGAAGCACGATCGCGATTTTTTCGAACCCCTGTGCGGAATCGCTTCGAATGAATGAATTATTGATCTGGGCCTCGACTGCATTGGTCATTGGCCATGGTTAACTAAATAATTAATTATTAATTTATTGAAACCACATAATTGTAGAAAAAAGAAAACATAAAATGAAATGCTATTCGATACAATGCGATTCGGTGGCAATATATAGTGATAATGGAGATTATAATACTGATAGGAGGAAGATAGTGGTAATAATAATAAGAACAATGAGGACCACAATTTTACCAGTTATCATCGTTATAATAATAACGGGTCCAATGCTAATAGTAATAATAACAATAGTGATAATAATAATATTAATATTAATAATAGATGATGATAATAATGATTGTAGCATTCATAACTATAACAAAGATTTCGGGTCTTCGTTTCATCAAATATTTTTGAAGTAATTTGTTTGTTTTAAGTATGGTATGGTTGAATTTACTATGACATCAGCATCTGATAATGTTTCCTTTAGTGTATTAGGTATCTTATATTTTAATCTTAGAAATGTGAATTCTGGGCATTCTAGTAGAACATGTTTTATTGTCAGTAGGCTGTTACATGCTTCGCAGATTGGTGGATTTTCCCTATAAAGTAAATATTTCTTGGAAAAGAAACAGTGTCCGATCCTCATCCTTGTCAGGGCAACACTTTCCCTTCTTTCTAATTGTTCGGGTTGGTGCCATTTGTCTACAGAAGGTTGAATTTCTTTTAGATGTGAATTTGTTTGGTGCCAGATGATTTGCCAGTTATCTTTGCAGTATTGTGTTATCTGATTTTTGATATCTTCAAGACTGAGTTCGACGTCAATTTCATCCTTCAGTACAGCGAGTTTAGCTGCGCTATCGGCCAATTCATTTCCATGAATGCCGACATGTCCTGGTGTCCAAACAAAAATGACTTCTTTACCCATTTCCCTTATACGGTGGATCAGTGTGTTGATATTATGTATTAAACCATTTGATGAGAAACGGTCCTTAATACTAGTAATCGAGCTCAGTGAGTCCGTGCATACAATAGCAACAGTTTGAGGACAAGTTGAGAGGAAATAGTGCAAGCTTCTCCAGATAGCATGAAGCTCTGCAGTATAAATCGATGATATTTTTGGCTTTGCCCAAGAATGGATTTCGTCATTTACGCAGAAGGCATAGCCCACTCCCTCATTGGTTTTGGACCCGTCCGTATACATGCATACCTTGTTTTCGTAGATATTTATGATGTCCTGCAAAACAGAGTTAAAGGTAAGACTGTTTGTGTTTTCCTTGTCGAAATCAGCTAGTTCCAGATGATATTTTAGTTCATTTATTATCCATGGTGGCGTTTGAAAAATGTTGATTGTGGTGGCATTGTTTGTGTTAATATTCATTTGCTTCAGCATGTTTATTGCACGCGATGCTGAAGATTTACATATGCCTTGATCTTCCACGTAGTTGTTTTCAAAAAATATATCGTGATTTAAATGAGATGGTTTTGCTCGGATCTCTGCAACGTATTTTAGTAGTATTTTGTCCCGTCTGATTTTTAGCGGTTCCATTCCTGATTCACAGTATAAACTTTGTATGGGACTAGTTCTAAATGCCCCAATAGCGTACCTGATACCCATGTGGTGGACTGGGTCTAGTTTCTGGAGGTTAGATTTAGAACTGCTGGAGTAGACTTGTGCTCCATAGTCAATTCGTGAGAGAATCAAAGATCTATAGATTTTCAGTAAAATTTCTCGATCTGCTCCCCAGTTAAAATTTGATAGACATTTTATTAAGTTTAATTTCCTTTTACATTTGTCCACAAGTGTATCAATGTGATACTTAAAATTTAGTCTACTATCAAAATAAATTCCCAAGTATTTAACAACATTTACAGACTCAATAGTACTTTCTCCTATTTTTAGGTTTCCTGCGTCGTGATTGTGTTTTCTACAGAAGTGGATGCATTTCGATTTTGTGGTGGAGAACTTAAAGCCTCTAGTTTGTGAGAAAGTTATTAATTTGTCTATAGCTGATTGTAGTCGTTTATTTATAATGTTAATGTTGTTGCCAGAGTAGAATATCAGTAGGTCGTCAACATACATGCACTTTCCTATGGGTTCTTCTATTTGGGTAATAATATCGTTTACTGCTATTGCGAAGAGTGTTACAGATAATGTGGATCCTTGCGGTATTCCATTTTCTTGAGTTCTAATTGAGGAGATATTGCCATTGACACGAACTCTGAAGTGTCTATTATTAAGAAAGCTACTAATAAATAACGGTAAATTTCCTCTTATATTCCATTTATGTAGTGTTTGGATAATACCATATCTCCAAGTTGTGTCGTAAGCCTTTTCAAGATCAAGGAGAACGGCTGTAGTATGCAATTTATTTTCAAAGCTGGTAATTATTACATTTTCCAGATGTGTTAAACAGTCTGTTGTGGAGTGATGTTTTCGAAAACCACATTGGTAACTTGAAAGTAGTTTAAGATGTTCTAAAGTCCATACCAGGCGATAATTAACCATTTTCTCCATGACTTTACTTAGGCAGCATGTTAGAGATATTGGCCGATAGTTATTTCGTTGGGTTTGGTCTTTCCCAGCTTTTAAAATCGGTATAATTAATGCTTCACGCCACTGTTGTGGATATGACCCATTCTCCCAGATTAGGTTATATATATCTAACAAAGCACGTTTGCCAATCTCAGGAAGATTTTTGATCATTTCATATGGTATATTGTCAGGTCCAGGGGAGGATTTACGAGATGATTTAATTGCATGTTCCATTTCGGAAATTGAGAAGGGAAGATTATAGTTTTTAACTTCAGATGTGCTAAAGTTTAATGGATTTTCGAGATTAGATTTTGTCTGCTGAAAGATCTCTGGGAAATTACTGTTGCTGGAAACATTTTTAAAATAGTCTGCCATTGACTCTGCTAGTTCTTTACCTTCTATGATGAGGTTATTATTGTCTTTGACTGCAGAGATATAGTTACAGTATGGTCTCCCGTTAATATTTCTAATTTTTCTCCATACTTCAACACTAGGTGTAGAGTCGGTGATTGTGTTAACATATTGGTGCCAGCTTTCCCGTTTTGATTTTAATATTTCCCTTCTCGCGGCAGCCCGTAATTTTTTAAAAGTTACAAAGTTTTCCGGTGTTGGATATTTTTTAAAGCGGTTAAAAGCTGCCTTCTTTTTCTTTATCGCGTCTTTAATTGTATCATTCCACCAAGGCACGTGTTTGGCTCGAGGTTTACATACTGGGATGTTATGTTTTGCCGCTTCATGTATTGCAGACGATATTTGTTCTACATCAGCATCTACATTTCCAGAGAGCCGTTGTATAGAGAAATCTCTTTGATACCCTTCCCAGTTTGCCTTTTTGAGGCACCACTTAGTAGGAATTGCCTGGGTGATTCGAGGTACGTTGTCAGATATAACAATCGGAAAATGGTCACTCCCATAGAGATGTTCTGCGAGGCTCCATTGCAGTCTGTAGGAGAGAGATGGGCTACACATGGATAAGTCAATGGCAGAGAATGTTCCGTATGCAAAACTTAAATGGGTGTATTCACCTGAGTTAAGTATGGCTAGATTAAATATATCTAAGGCCTCTTCTACCAATCTTCCACGCTCGTTAGTAAATCTAGATCCCCACATCGTATTCCAGGCGTTGAAATCGCCGGTTAAGATAAAAGGCGTTGGTAGTTCCGATATCAGCCCAATTAGGTCATTTAGGTTACAGCTATCATTTGGGGGCAGATATAAGGAGCAGATAGTGAGTCTCAATGGAGCCAATATTTTAACAGCTACGGCTTGTAACGTCGATTGCAATTTTATTTCTTCGGCTAAGAAAGATCGATGTAGCAGAATAGCAGTGCCTCCTTTAGCACGGTCACCCATCTCATCATCTTTTCTGAACATGGTATATCCCCGGAATGTAAAATCCTCACAGGGTTTAAGATGTGTTTCCTGCACTGATATACAGTAAGGTTGGAAATTATTAACCAAAAGTTTTAATTCAGGGAAGTGCCTTGCTAGTCCATTACAATTCCACTGTAGAATATTATAAGCTTTTTGGTCCATGATTAGTTTCCAGAATATTTACCACTTTTTTCATAATATTCTTTCTTCCAATCCTCATGTAACAGTGTGTTTCGGCGATCCCGTGGTCGAACAACAATTTCCTCTTCGGATTCAGAAGAGTTCATAGAAGTGTGCCTTGTGATACTCGATTTACGTTCCGTTTTACTCCTTGTTTCCCGTATATTATTATTTCGTCTCGCAGGCGGATCTGCCGGTTCAGAGAGTGATTCTTTCATATCATCTCGTAAGTTCGCGACATTTTCATGCGTTTGGTTTTTGTTTTCAGGTGTAGATATATCCATAAAAGAAGGTGCGTCTGTGTGTTCCATAGCTATTTCTGAGTTTTTTCCTAGAGTATCAGTTGTTTTCTTTTTAATTCTGGGTATTGCTGTAATTGGTTCCAGTGATTTGTCTATGTGAGGTAAAGTTTCGGGTGTGTGGGAGATCGTGCTTATTTTATGTTGGTTTTCAAACGTTGTTCGTATGTTATTTATTATTTGTTCGATGCGTGCATCGAAAACTTTCATTAATTGTGGTATAAGACAGGCAGCTAGTGCGTCTATATTACTGGATGTATCCTGAGATTTAACTATATTTGCAAAGCTCATTTGGGAGGATGTGAATCTAGGGCGAAGAGTGCGTTTCGCCTCAGCGTATGTAATATTGTTCTCAAGCTTTAATTTTTGGATTGCAAATTCATCCTGGTATATTGGACAGTTCTTAGAAGAAGACATATGGTTACCTGAGCAGTTTACACAGGTAAATGGAAAAATACACTGTTGTCCCTCATGAGGGGGCTTACCACATACACAAATTTGCTCTCCTTTACAGGAGGAGGCAAAGTGACCGAACTTTTGGCAACGAAAACATCTGCTTGGAGCAGGGACATATCGCCGTACACGTAAACTATACATCGCAACCCTTATAGACTCAGGTAACGATGGGGTGTCGAAAGTAAGAATTAGTGATGCTGTATTTAACATTTCACCATTTCGTTTAATTGTTATGCGTTTTATTTCGGTGACTCCTTCCTCTTTAAGATTTTCCAAAATTTCATCCGTTGTGCAGTTCATCAGATCTTTGCAAGTAATAACACCCTTACAATAATTTAGAGTCCGATGTGGACAAACTGTCACAGATAACTCCCCAAAATTACTAACATTTAGTAGTTTACGAGACTGGTCTTCTCGTTCAACTTCGACGAGTAAACCATCTCTTATCTTTCTTACATTCTTTACAGATCCTACCAACTTTTGAATCTCCTTCATGATCACGAAAGGACTCATCTTTGCAATATTACCATGTTCCGCAGTAATCACTAGGAACCGTTTGAAAGTATTTCTATTTGTCAATTTTGGTAACTGAATTCTCTCATACTCAGTCTTTTTTCTTTTACTCGGTGTAGCTACATCACCGAAAATATTCGATGAGTTAGCCGAATCATCTGGAATAATCGCTTTTCTAGACAATAGTTTCGAAGTTACATTTCGATTTGCTGATTTGTTTGTTTGTTTTTTTGAGTTAATATCCATATTGTTCCCACGAGAATGCTCGGAAAAGATGTCCATCGCTGGAGAGCCGGCTTGCAACGACAAGGCTAGAATTCAACCAGAGGGCGCCAGGTATCTGGAGGTCACCGTTTACGACCCACTACGTAGGGCCACACATCCTCTGAGCACGGTTCTTCACACTACAGGATTACGGACTCGGGGCCTCGGGGTCGTCAAGCCCGTACCTACCCGAGGGTAGGCCCCCTGAGGGTGGAATCGCTTCGAAACTCGGGAGAACAGTGCATTTGCATGCAAATATGCGTAATCGGGACCTTCGAATCGATTCGGAAGCACGATCGCGATTTTTTTCGAACCCCTGTGCGGAATCGCTTCGAAACTCGGGAGAACAGTGCATTTGCATGCAAATATGCGTAATCGGGACCTTCGAATCGATTCGGATGCACGATCGCGATTTATTCAAACCCCTGTGCGGAATCGCTTCGAAACTCGGGAGAACAGTGCATTTGCATGCAAATATGCGTAATCGGGACCTTCGAATCGATTCGGAAGCACGATCGCGATTTTTTCGAACCCCTGTGCGGAATCGCTTCGAAACTCGGGAGAACAGTGCATTTGCATGCAAATATGCGTAATCGGGACCTTCGAATCGATTCGGAAGCACGATCGCGATTTTTTCGAACCCCTGTGCGGAATCGCTTCGAAACTCGGGAGAACAGTGCATTTGCATGCAAATATGCGTAATCGGGACCTTCGAATCGATTCGGATGCACGATCGCGATTTATTCAAACCCCTGTGCGGAATCGCTTCGAAACTCGGGAGAACAGTGCATTTGCATGCAAATATGCGTAATCGGGACCTTCGAATCGATTCGGAAGCACGATCGCCATTTTTTCGAACCCCTGTGCGGAATCGCTTCGAAACTCGGGAGAACAGTGCATTTGCATGCAAATATGCGTAATCGGGACCTTCGAATCAATTCGGAAGCACGATCGCGATTTTTTCGAACCCCTGTGCGGAATCGCTTCGAAACTCGGGAGAACAGTGCATTTGCATGCAAATATGCGTAATCGGGACCTTCGAATCGATTCGGAAGCACGATCGCGATTTTTTCGAACCCCTGTGCGGAATCGCTTCGAAACTCGGGAGAACAGTGCATTTGCATGCAAATATGCGTAATCGGGACCTTCGAATCGATTCGGAAGCACGATCGCGATTTTTTCGAACCCCTGTGCGGAATCGCTTCGAAACTCGGGAGAACAGTGCATTTGCATGCAAATATGCGTAATCGGGACCTTCGAATCGATTCGGAAGCACGATCGCGATTTTTTCGAACCCCTGTGCGGAATCGCTTCGAAACTCGGGAGAACAGTGCATTTGCATGCAAATATGCGTAATCGGGACCTTCGAATCGATTCGGAAGCACGATCGCCATTTTTTCGAACCCCTGTGCGGAATCGCTTCGAAACTCGGGAGAACAGTGCATTTGCATGCAAATATGCGTAATCGGGACCTTCGAATCGATTCGGAAGCACGATCGCGAATTTTTCGAACCCCTGTGCGGAATCGCTTCGAAACTCGGGAGAACAGTGCATTTGCATGCAAATATGCGTAATCGGGACCTTCGAATCGATTCGGAAGCACGATCGCGATTTTTTCGAACCCCTGTGCGGAATCGCTTCGAAACTCGGGAGAACAGTGCATTTGCATGCAAATATGCGTAATCGGGACCTTCGAATCGATTCGGAAGCACGATCGCGATTTTTTCGAACCCCTGTGCGGAATCGCTTCGAAACTCGGGAGAACAGTGCATTTGCATGCAAATATGCGTAATCGGGACCTTCGAATCGATTCGGAAGCACGATCGCGATTTTTTCGAACCCCTGTGCGGAATCGCTTCGAAACTCGGGAGAACAGTGCATTTGCATGCAAATATGCGTAATCGGGACCTTCGAATCGATTCGGAAGCACGATCGCGATTTTTTCGAACCCCTGTGCGGAATCGCTTCGAAACTCGGGAGAACAGTGCATTTGCATGCAAATATGCGTAATCGGGACCTTCGAATCGATTCGGATGCACGATCGCGATTTTTTCAAACCCCTGTGCGGAATCGCTTCGAAACTCGGGAGAACAGTGCATTTGCATGCAAATATGCGTAATCGGGACCTTCGAATCGATTCGGAAGCACGATCGCCATTTTTTCGAACCCCTGTGCGGAATCGCTTCGAAACTCGGGAGAACAGTGCATTTGCATGCAAATATGCGTAATCGGGACCTTCGAATCGATTCGGAAGCACGATCGCGATTTTTTCGAACCCCTGTGCGGAATCGCTTCGAAACTCGGGAGAACAGTGCATTTGCATGCAAATATGCGTAATCGGGACCTTCGAATCGATTCGGATGCACGATCGCGATTTTTTCAAACCCCTGTGCGGAATCGCTTCGAAACTCGGGAGAACAGTGCATTTGCATGCAAATATGCGTAATCGGGAGCTTCGAATCGATTCGGAAGCACGATCGCCATTTTTTCGAACCCCTGTGCGGAATCGCTTCGAAACTCGGGAGAACAGTGCATTTGCATGCAAATATGCGTAATCGGGACCTTCGAATCGATTCGGAAGCACGATCGCGATTTTTTCGAACCCCTGTGCGGAATCGCTTCGAAACTCGGGAGAACAGTGCATTTGCATGCAAATATGCGTAATCGGGACCTTCGAATCGATTCGGAAGCACGATCGCGATTTTTTCGAACCCCTGTGCGGAATCGCTTCGAAACTCGGGAGAACAGTGCATTTGCATGCAAATATGCGTAATCGGGACCTTCGAATCGATTCGGAAGCACGATCGCGATTTTTTCGAACCCCTGTGCGGAATCGCTTCGAAACTCGGGAGAACAGTGCATTTGCATGCAAATATGCGTAATCGGGACCTTCGAATCGATTCGGAAGCACGATCGCGATTTTTTCGAACCCCTGTGCGGAATCGCTTCGAAACTCGGGAGAACAGTGCATTTGCATGCAAATATGCCGTAATCGGGACCTTCGAATCGATTCGGAAGCACGATCGCGATTTTTTCGAACCCCTGTGCGGAATCGCTTCGAAACTCGGGAGAACAGTGCATTTGCATGCAAATATGCGTAATCGGGACCTTCGAATCGATTCGGAATCACGATCGCGATTTTTCGAACCCCTGTGCGGAATCGCTTCGAAACTCGGGAGAACAGTGCATTTGCATGCAAATATGCGTAATCGGGACCTTCGAATCGATTCGGAAGCACGATCGCCATTTTTTCGAACCCCTGTGCGGAATCGCTTCGAAACTCGGGAGAACAGTGCATTTGCATGCAAATATGCGTAATCGGGACCTTCGAATCGATTCGGAAGCACGATCGCGATTTTTTCGAACCCCTGTGCGGAATCGCTTCGAAACTCGGGAGAACAGTGCATTTGCATGCAAATATGCGTAATCGGGACCTTCGAATCGATTCGGAAGCACGATCGCGATTTTTTCGAACCCCTGTGCGGAATCGCTTCGAAACTCGGGAGAACAGTGCATTTGCATGCAAATATGCGTAATCGGGACCTTCGAATCGATTCGGAAGCACGATCGCGATTTTTTCGAACCCCTGTGCGGAATCGCTTCGAAACTCGGGAGAACAGTGCATTTGCATGCAAATATGCGTAATCGGGACCCTTCGAATCGATTCGGAAGCACGATCGCGATTTTTTCGAACCCCTGTGCGGAATCGCTTCGAAAACTCGGGAGAACAGTGCATTTGCATGCAAATATGCGTAATCGGGACCTTCGAATCGATTCGGAAGCACGATCGCGATTTTTTCGAACCCCTGTGCGGAATCGCTTCGAAACTCGGGAGAACAGTGCATTTGCATGCAAATATGCGTATCGGGACCTTCGAATCGATTCGGAAGCACGATCGCGATTTTTTCGAACCCCTGTGCGGAATCGCTTCGAAACTCGGGAGAACAGTGCATTTGCATGCAAATATGCGTAATCGGGACCTTCGAATCGATTCGGATGCACGATCGCGATTTTTTCAAACCCCTGTGCGGAATCGCTTCGAAACTCGGGAGAACAGTGCATTTGCATGCAAATATGCGTAATCGGGACCTTCGAATCGATTCGGAAGCACGATCGCCATTTTTTCGAACCCCTGTGCGGAATCGCTTCGAAACTCGGGAGAACAGTGCATTTGCATGCAAATATGCGTAATCGGGACCTTCGAATCGATTCGGAAGCACGATCGCGATTTTTTCGAACCCCTGTGCGGAATCGCTTCGAAACTCGGGAGAACAGTGCATTTGCATGCAAATATGCGTAATCGGGACCTTCGAATCGATTCGGATGCACGATCGCGATTTTTTCAAACCCCTGTGCGGAATCGCTTCGAAACTCGGGAGAACAGTGCATTTGCATGCAAATATGCGTAATCGGGACCTTCGAATCGATTCGGAAGCACGATCGCGATTTTTTCGAACCCCTGTGCGGAATCGCTTCGAAACTCGGGAGAACAGTGCATTTGCATGCAAATATGCGTAATCGGGACCTTCGAATCGATTCGGAAGCACGATCGCGATTTTTTCGAACCCCTGTGCGGAATCGCTTCGAAACTCGGGAGAACAGTGCATTTGCATGCAAATATGCGTAATCGGGACCTTCGAATCGATTCGGAAGCACGATCGCGATTTTTTCGAACCCCTGTGCGGAATCGCTTCGAAACTCGGGAGAACAGTGCATTTGCATGCAAATATGCGTAATCGGGACCTTCGAATCGATTCGGAAGCACGATCGCGATTTTTTCGAACCTGTGCGGAATCGCTTCGAAACTCGGGAGAACAGTGCATTTGCATGCAAATATGCGTAATCGGGACCTTCGAATCGATTCGGAAGCACGATCGCGATTTTTTCGAACCCCTGTGCGGAATCGCTTCGAAACTCGGGAGAACAGTGCATTTGCATGCAAATATGCGTAATCGGGACCTTCGAATCGATTCGGAAGCACGATCGCGATTTTTTCGAACCCCTGTGCGGAATCGCTTCGAAACTCGGGAGAACAGTGCATTTGCATGCAAATATGCGTAATCGGGACCTTCGAATCGATTCGGAAGCACGATCGCGATTTTTTCGAACCCCTGTGCGGAATCGCTTCGAAACTCGGGAGAACAGTGCATTTGCATGCAAATATGCGTAATCGGGACCTTCGAATCGATTCGGAAGCACGATCGCGATTTTTTCGAACCCCTGTGCGGAATCGCTTCGAAACTCGGGAGAACAGTGCATTTGCATGCAAATATGCGTAATCGGGACCTTCGAATCGATTCGGAAGCACGATCGCGATTTTTTCGAACCCCTGTGCGGAATCGCTTCGAAACTCGGGAGAACAGTGCATTTGCATGCAAATATGCGTAATCGGGACCTTCGAATCGATTCGGAAGCACGATCGCGATTTTTTCGAACCCCTGTGCGGAATCGCTTCGAAACTCGGGAGAACAGTGCATTTGCATGCAAATATGCGTAATCGGGACCTTCGAATCGATTCGGAAGCACGATCGCGATTTTTTCGAACCCCTGTGCGGAATCGCTTCGAAACTCGGGAGAACAGTGCATTTGCATGCAAATATGCGTAATCGGGACCTTCGAATCGATTCGGAAGCACGATCGCGATTTTTTCGAACCCCTGTGCGGAATCGCTTCGAAACTCGGGAGAACAGTGCATTTGCATGCAAATATGCGTAATCGGGACCTTCGAATCGATTCGGAAGCACGATCGCGATTTTTTCGAACCCCTGTGCGGAATCGCTTCGAAACTCGGGAGAACAGTGCATTTGCATGCAAATATGCGTAATCGGGACCTTCGAATCGATTCGGAAGCACGATCGCGATTTTTTCGAACCCCTGTGCGGAATCGCTTCGAAACTCGGGAGAACAGTGCATTTGCATGCAAATATGCGTAATCGGGACCTTCGAATCGATTCGGAAGCACGATCGCGATTTTTTCGAACCCCTGTGCGGAATCGCTTCGAAACTCGGGAGAACAGTGCATTTGCATGCAAATATGCGTAATCGGGACCTTCGAATCGATTCGGAAGCACGATCGCGATTTTTTCGAACCCCTGTGCGGAATCGCTTCGAAACTCGGGAGAACAGTGCATTTGCATGCAAATATGCGTAATCGGGACCTTCGAATCGATTCGGAAGCACGATCGCGATTTTTTCGAACCCCTGTGCGGAATCGCTTCGAAACTCGGGGAGAACAGTGCATTTGCATGCAAATATGCGTAATCGGGACCTTCGAATCGATTCGGAAGCACGATCGCGATTTTTTCGAACCCCTGTGCGGAATCGCTTCGAAACTCGGGAGAACAGTGCATTTGCATGCAAATATGCGTAATCGGGACCTTCGAATCGATTCGGAAGCACGATCGCGATTTTTTCGAACCCCTGTGCGGAATCGCTTCGAAACTCGGGAGAACAGTGCATTTGCATGCAAATATGCGTAATCGGGACCTTCGAATCGATTCGGAAGCACGATCGCGATTTTTTCGAACCCCTGTGCGGAATCGCTTCGAAACTCGGGAGAACAGTGCATTTGCATGCAAATATGCGTAATCGGGACCTTCGAATCGATTCGGAAGCACGATCGCGATTTTTTCGAACCCCTGTGCGGAATCGCTTCGAAACTCGGGAGAACAGTGCATTTGCATGCAAATATGCGTAATCGGGACCTTCGAATCGATTCGGAAGCACGATCGCGATTTTTTCGAACCCCTGTGCGGAATCGCTTCGAAACTCGGGAGAACAGTGCATTTGCATGCAAATATGCGTAATCGGGACCTTCGAATCGATTCGGAAGCACGATCGCGATTTTTTCGAACCCCTGTGCGGAATCGCTTCGAAACTCGGGAGAACAGTGCATTTGCATGCAAATATGCGTAATCGGGACCTTCGAATCGATTCGGAAGCACGATCGCGATTTTTTCGAACCCCTGTGCGGAATCGCTTCGAAACTCGGGAGAACAGTGCATTTGCATGCAAATATGCGTAATCGGGACCTTCGAATCGATTCGGAAGCACGATCGCGATTTTTTCGAACCCCTGTGCGGAATCGCTTCGAAACTCGGGAGAACAGTGCATTTGCATGCAAATATGCGTAATCGGGACCTTCGAATCGATTCGGAAGCACGATCGCGATTTTTTCGAACCCCTGTGCGGAATCGCTTCGAAACTCGGGGAGAACAGTGCATTTGCATGCAAATATGCGTAATCGGGACCTTCGAATCGATTCGGAAGCACGATCGCGATTTTTTCGAACCCCTGTGCGGAATCGCTTCGAAACTCGGGAGAACAGTGCATTTGCATGCAAATATGCGTAATCGGGACCTTCGAATCGATTCGGAAGCACGATCGCGATTTTTTCGAACCCCTGTGCGGAATCGCTTCGAAACTCGGGAGAACAGTGCATTTGCATGCAAATATGCGTAATCGGGACCTTCGAATCGATTCGGAAGCACGATCGCGATTTTTTCGAACCCCTGTGCGGAATCGCTTCGAAACTCGGGAGAACAGTGCATTTGCATGCAAATATGCGTAATCGGGACCTTCGAATCGATTCGGAAGCACGATCGCGATTTTTTCGAACCCCTGTGCGGAATCGCTTCGAAACACGGGAGAACAGTGCATATGCATGCAAATATGCGTAATCGGGACCTTCGAATCGATTCGGAAGCACGATCGCGATTTTTTCGAACCCCTGTGCGGAATCGCTTCGAAACTCGGGAGAACAGTGCATTTGCATGCAAATATGCGTAATCGGGACCTTCGAATCGATTCGGAAGCACGATCGCGATTTTTTCGAACCCCTGTGCGGAATCGCTTCGAAACTCGGGAGAACAGTGCATTTGCATGCAAATATGCGTAATCGGGATCTTCGAATCGATTCGGAAGCACGATCGCGATTTTTTCGAACCCCTGTGCGGAATCGCTTCGAAACTCGTGAGAACAGTGCATTTGCATGCAAATATGCGTAATCGGGACCTTCGAATCGATTCGGAAGCACGATCGCGATTTTTTCGAACCCCTGTGCGGAATCGCTTCGAAACTCGGGAGAACAGTGCATTTGCATGCAAATATGCGTAATCGGGACCTTCGAATCGATTCGGAAGCACGATCGCGATTTTTTCGAACCCCTGTGCGGAATCGCTTCGAAACTCGGGAGAACAGTGCATTTGCATGCAAATATGCGTAATCGGGACCTTCGAATCGATTCGGAAGCACGATCGCGATTTTTTCGAACCCCTGTGCGGAATCGCTTCGAAACTCGGGAGAACAGTGCATTTGCATGCAAATATGCGTAATCGGGACCTTCGAATCGATTCGGAAGCACGATCGCGATTTTTTCGAACCCCTGTGCGGAATCGCTTCGAAACTCGGGAGAACAGTGCATTTGCATGCAAATATGCGTAATCGGGACCTTCGAATCGATTCGGAAGCACGATCGCGATTTTTTCGAACCCCTGTGCGGAATCGCTTCGAAACTCGGGAGAACAGTGCATTTGCATGCAAATATGCGTAATCGGGACCTTCGAATCGATTCGGAAGCACGATCGCGATTTTTTCGAACCCCTGTGCGGAATCGCTTCGAAACTCGGGAGAACAGTGCATTTGCATGCAAATATGCGTAATCGGGACCTTCGAATCGATTCGGAAGCACGATCGCGATTTTTTCGAACCCCTGTGCGGAATCGCTTCGAAACTCGGGAGAACAGTGCATTTGCATGCAAATATGCGTAATCGGGACCTTCGAATCGATTCGGAAGCACGATCGCGATTTTTTCGAACCCCTGTGCGGAATCGCTTCGAAACTCGGGGAGAACAGTGCATTTGCATGCAAATATGCGTAATCGGGACCTTCGAATCGATTCGGAAGCACGATCGCGATTTTTTCGAACCCCTGTGCGGAATCGCTTCGAAACTCGGGAGAACAGTGCATTTGCATGCAAATATGCGTAATCGGGACCTTCGAATCGATTCGGAAGCACGATCGCGATTTTTTCGAACCCCTGTGCGGAATCGCTTCGAAACTCGGGGAGAACAGTGCATTTGCATGCAAATATGCGTAATCGGGACCTTCGAATCGATTCGGAAGCACGATCGCGATTTTTTCGAACCCCTGTGCGGAATCGCTTCGAAACTCGGGGAGAACAGTGCATTTGCATGCAAATATGCGTAATCGGGACCTTCGAATCGATTCGGAAGCACGATCGCGATTTTTTCGAACCCCTGTGCGGAATCGCTTCGAAACTCGGGAGAACAGTGCATTTGCATGCAAATATGCGTAATCGGGACCTTCGAATCGATTCGGAAGCACGATCGCGAATTTTTCGAACCCCTGTGCGGAATCGCTTCGAAACTCGGGGAGAACAGTGCATTTGCATGCAAATATGCGTAATCGGGACCTTCGAATCGATTCGGAAGCACGATCGCGATTTTTTCGAACCCCTGTGCGGAATCGCTTCGAAACTCGGGGAGAACAGTGCATTTGCATGCAAATATGCGTAATCGGGACCTTCGAATCGATTCGGAAGCACGATCGCGATTTTTTCGAACCCCTGTGCGGAATCGCTTCGAAACTCGGGAGAACAGTGCATTTGCATGCAAATATGCGTAATCGGGACCTTCGAATCGATTCGGAAGCACGATCGCGATTTTTTCGAACCCCTGTGCGGAATCGCTTCGAAACTCGGGAGAACAGTGCATTTGCATGCAAATATGCGTAATCGGGACCTTCGAATCGATTCGGAAGCACGATCGCGATTTTTTCGAACCCCTGTGCGGAATCGCTTCGAAACTCGGGAGAACAGTGCATTTGCATGCAAATATGCGTAATCGGGACCTTCGAATCGATTCGGAAGCACGATCGCGATTTTTTCGAACCCCTGTGCGGAATCGCTTCGAAACTCGGGAGAACAGTGCATTTGCATGCAAATATGCGTAATCGGGACCTTCGAATCGATTCGGAAGCACGATCGCGATTTTTTCGAACCCCTGTGCGGAATCGCTTCGAAACTCGGGAGAACAGTGCATTTGCATGCAAATATGCGTAATCGGGACCTTCGAATCGATTCGGAAGCACGATCGCGATTTTTTCGAACCCCTGTGCGGAATCGCTTCGAAACTCGGGTAGAACAGTGCATTTGCATGCAAATATGCGTAATCGGGACCTTCGAATCGATTCGGAAGCACGATCGCGATTTTTTCGAACCCCTGTGCGGAATCGCTTCGAAACTCGGGAGAACAGTGCATTTGCATGCAAATATGCGTAATCGGGACCTTCGAATCGATTCGGAAGCACGATCGCGATTTTTTCGAACCCCTGTGCGGAATCGCTTCGAAACTCGGGAGAACAGTGCATTTGCATGCAAATATGCGTAATCGGGACCTTCGAATCGATTCGGAAGCACGATCGCGATTTTTTCGAACCCCTGTGCGGAATCGCTTCGAAACTCGGGAGAACAGTGCATTTGCATGCAAATATGCGTAATCGGGACCTTCGAATCGATTCGGAAGCACGATCGCGATTTTTTCGAACCCCTGTGCGGAATCGCTTCGAAACTCGGGAGAACAGTGCATTTGCATGCAAATATGCGTAATCGGGACCTTCGAATCGATTCGGAAGCACGATCGCGATTTTTTCGAACCCCTGTGCGGAATCGCTTCGAAACTCGGGAGAACAGTGCATTTGCATGCAAATATGCGTAATCGGGACCTTCGAATCGATTCGGAAGCACGATCGCGATTTTTTCGAACCCCTGTGCGGAATCGCTTCGAAACTCGGCGAGAACAGTGCATTTGCATGCAAATATGCGTAATCGGGACCTTCGAATCGATTCGGAAGCACGATCGCGATTTTTTCGAACCCCTGTGCGGAATCGCTTCGAAACTCGGGGAGAACAGTGCATTTGCATGCAAATATGCGTAATCGGGACCTTCGAATCGATTCGGAAGCACGATCGCGATTTTTTCGAACCCCTGTGCGGAATCGCTTCGAAACTCGGGAGAACAGTGCATTTGCATGCAAATATGCGTAATCGGGACCTTCGAATCGATTCGGAAGCACGATCGCGATTTTTTCGAACCCCTGTGCGGAATCGCTTCGAAACTCGGGAGAACAGTGCATTTGCATGCAAATATGCGTAATCGGGACCTTCGAATCGATTCGGAAGCACGATCGCGATTTTTTCGAACCCCTGTGCGGAATCGCTTCGAAACTCGGGAGAACAGTGCATTTGCATGCAAATATGCGTAATCGGGACCTTCGAATCGATTCGGAAGCACGATCGCGATTTTTTCGAACCCCTGTGCGGAATCGCTTCGAAACTCGGGAAGAACAGTGCATTTGCATGCAAATATGCGTAATCGGGACCTTCGAATCGATTCGGAAGCACGATCGCGATTTTTTCGAACCCCTGTGCGGAATCGCTTCGAAACTCGGGGAGAACAGTGCATTTGCATGCAAATATGCGTAATCGGGACCTTCGAATCGATTCGGAAGCACGATCGCGATTTTTTCGAACCCCTGTGCGGAATCGCTTCGAAACTCGGGAGAACAGTGCATTTGCATGCAAATATGCGTAATCGGGACCTTCGAATCGATTCGGAAGCACGATCGCGATTTTTTCGAACCCCTGTGCGGAATCGCTTCGAAACTCGGGAGAACAGTGCATTTGCATGCAAATATGCGTAATCGGGACCTTCGAATCGATTCGGAAGCACGATCGCGATTTTTTCGAACCCCTGTGCGGAATCGCTTCGAAACTCGGGGAGAACAGTGCATTTGCATGCAAATATGCGTAATCGGGACCTTCGAATCGATTCGGAAGCACGATCGCGATTTTTTCGAACCCCTGTGCGGAATCGCTTCGAAACTCGGGGAGAACAGTGCATTTGCATGCAAATATGCGTAATCGGGACCTTCGAATCGATTCGGAAGCACGATCGCGATTTTTTCGAACCCCTGTGCGGAATCGCTTCGAAACTCGGGAGAACAGTGCATTTGCATGCAAATATGCGTAATCGGGACCTTCGAATCGATTCGGAAGCACGATCGCGATTTTTTCGAACCCCTGTGCGGAATCGCTTCGAAACTCGGGAGAACAGTGCATTTGCATGCAAATATGCGTAATCGGGACCTTCGAATCGATTCGGAAGCACGATCGCGATTTTTTTCGAACCCCTGTGCGGAATCGCTTCGAAACTCGGGGAGAACAGTGCATTTGCATGCAAATATGCGTAATCGGGACCTTCGAATCGATTCGGAAGCACGATCGCGATTTTTTCGAACCCCTGTGCGGAATCGCTTCGAAACTCGGGAGAACAGTGCATTTGCATGCAAATATGCGTAATCGGGACCTTCGAATCGATTCGGAAGCACGATCGCGATTTTTTCGAACCCCTGTGCGGAATCGCTTCGAAACTCGGGAGAACAGTGCATTTGCATGCAAATATGCGTAATCGGGACCTTCGAATCGATTCGGAAGCACGATCGCGATTTTTTCGAACCCCTGTGCGGAATCGCTTCGAAACTCGGGAGAACAGTGCATTTGCATGCAAATATGCGTAATCGGGACCTTCGAATCGATTCGGAAGCACGATCGCGATTTCTTCGAACCCCTGTACGGAATCGCTTCGAAACTCGGGAGAACAGTGCATTTGCATGCAAATATGCGTAATCGGGACCTTCGAATCGATTCGGAAGCACGATCGCGATTTTTTCGAACCCCTGTGCGGAATCGCTTCGAAACTCGGGAGAACAGTGCATTTGCATGCAAATATGCGTAATCGGGACCTTCGAATCGATTCGGAAGCACGATCGCGATTTTTTCGAACCCCTGTGCGGAATCGCTTCGAAACTCGGGAGAACAGTGCATTTGCATGCAAATATGCGTAATCGGGACCTTCGAATCGATTCGGAAGCACGATCGCGATTTTTTCGAACCCCCTGTGCGGAATCGCTTCGAAACTCGGGAGAACAGTGCATTTGCATGCAAATATGCGTAATCGGGACCTTCGAATCGATTCGGAAGCACGATCGCGATTTTTTCGAACCCCTGTGCGGAATCGCTTCGAAACTCGGGAGAACAGTGCATTTGCATGCAAATATGCGTAATCGGGACCTTCGAATCGATTCGGAAGCACGATCGCGATTTTTTCGAACCCCTGTGCGGAATCGCTTCGAAACTCGGGGAGAACAGTGCATTTGCATGCAAATATGCGTAATCGGGACCTACGAATCGATTCGGAAGCACGATCGCGATTTTTTCGAACCCCTGTGCGGAATCGCTTCGAAACTCGGGAGAACAGTGCATTTGCATGCAAATATGCGTAATCGGGACCTCGAATCGATTCGGAAGCACGATCGCGATTTTTTCGAACCCCTGTGCGGAATCGCTTCGAAACTCGGGAGAACAGTGCATTTGCATGCAAATAATGCGTAATCCGGGACCTTCGAATCGATACGGAAGCACGATCGCGATTTTTATCGAACCCCTTGCGGAATCGACTTCGAAACTCGGAGAGGAACAGTGCATTTGCATGCAAATATATCGGGACCTTCGAATCGATTCGGAAGCACGATCGCGATTTTTTCGAACCCCTGTGCGGAATCGCTTCGAAACTCGGGAGAACAGTGCATTTGCATGCAAATATGCGTAATCGGGACCTTCGAATCGATTCGGAAGCACGATCGCGATTTTTTCGAACCCCTGTGCGGAATCGCTTCGAAACTCGGGAGAACAGTGCATTTGCATGCAAATATGCGTAATCGGGACCTTCGAATCGATTCGGAAGCACGATCGCGATTTTTTCGAACCCCTGTGCGGAATCGCTTCGAAACTCGGGAGAACAGTGCATTTGCATGCAAATATGCGTAATCGGGACCTTCGAATCGATTCGGAAGCACGATCGCGATTTTTTCGAACCCCTGTGCGGAATCGCTTCGAAACTCGGGAGAACAGTGCATTTGCATGCAAATATGCGTAATCGGGACCTTCGAATCGATTCGGAAGCACGATCGCGATTTTTTCGAACCCCTGTGCGGAATCGCTTCGAAACTCGGGAGAACAGTGCATTTGCATGCAAATATGCGTAATCGGGACCTTCGAATCGATTCGGAAGCACGATCGCGATTTTTTCGAACCCCTGTGCGGAATCGCTTCGAAACTCGGGAGAACAGTGCATTTGCATGCAAATATGCGTAATCGGGACCTTCGAATCGATTCGGAAGCACGATCGCGATTTTTTCGAACCCCTGTGCGGAATCGCTTCGAAACTCGGGAGAACAGTGCATTTGCATGCAAATATGCGTAATCGGGACCTTCGAATCGATTCGGAAGCACGATCGCGATTTTTTCGAACCCCTGTGCGGAATCGCTTCGAAACTCGGGAGAACAGTGCATTTGCATGCAAATATGCGTAATCGGGACCTTCGAATCGATTCGGAAGCACGATCGCGATTTTTTCGAACCCCTGTGCGGAATCGCTTCGAAACTCGGGAGAACAGTGCATTTGCATGCAAATATGCGTAATCGGGACCTTCGAATCGATTCGGAAGCACGATCGCGATTTTTTCGAACCCCTGTGCGGAATCGCTTCGAAACTCGGGAGAACAGTGCATTTGCATGCAAATATGCGTAATCGGGACCTTCGAATCGATTCGGAAGCACGATCGCGATTTTTTCGAACCCCTGTGCGGAATCGCTTCGAAACTCGGGAGAACAGTGCATTTGCATGCAAATATGCGTAATCGGGACCTTCGAATCGATTCGGAAGCACGATCGCGATTTTTTCGAACCCCTGTGCGGAATCGCTTCGAAACTCGGGAGAACAGTGCATTTGCATGCAAATATGCGTAATCGGGACCTTCGAATCGATTCGGAAGCACGATCGCGATTTTTTCGAACCCCTGTGCGGAATCGCTTCGAAACTCGGGAGAACAGTGCATTTGCATGCAAATATGCGTAATCGGGACCTTCGAATCGATTCGGAAGCACGATCGCGATTTTTTCGAACCCCTGTGCGGAATCGCTTCGAAACTCGGGAGAACAGTGCATTTGCATGCAAATATGCGTAATCGGGACCTTCGAATCGATTCGGAAGCACGATCGCGATTTTTTCGAACCCCTGTGCGGAATCGCTTCGAAACTCGGGAGAACAGTGCATTTGCATGCAAATATGCGTAATCGGGACCTTCGAATCGATTCGGAAGCACGATCGCGATTTTTTCGAACCCCTGTGCGGAATCGCTTCGAAACTCGGGAGAACAGTGCATTTGCATGCAAATATGCGTAATCGGGACCTTCGAATCGATTCGGAAGCACGATCGCGATTTTTTCGAACCCCTGTGCGGAATCGCTTCGAAACTCGGGAGAACAGTGCATTTGCATGCAAATATGCGTAATCGGGACCTTCGAATCGATTCGGAAGCACGATCGCGATTTTTTCGAACCCCTGTGCGGAATCGCTTCGAAACTCGGGAGAACAGTGCATTTGCATGCAAATATGCGTAATCGGGACCTTCGAATCGATTCGGAAGCACGATCGCGATTTTTTCGAACCCCTGTGCGGAATCGCTTCGAAACTCGGGAGAACAGTGCATTTGCATGCAAATATGCGTAATCGGGACCTTCGAATCGATTCGGAAGCACGATCGCGATTTTTTCGAACCCCTGTGCGGAATCGCTTCGAAACTCGGGAGAACAGTGCATTTGCATGCAAATATGCGTAATCGGGACCTTCGAATCGATTCGGAAGCACGATCGCGATTTTTTCGAACCCCTGTGCGGAATCGCTTCGAAACTCGGGAGAACAGTGCATTTGCATGCAAATATGCGTAATCGGGACCTTCGAATCGATTCGGAAGCACGATCGCGATTTTTTCGAACCCCTGTGCGGAATCGCTTCGAAACTCGGGAGAACAGTGCATTTGCATGCAAATATGCGTAATCGGGACCTTCGAATCGATTCGGAAGCACGATCGCGATTTTTTCGAACCCCTGTGCGGAATCGCTTCGAAACTCGGGAGAACAGTGCATTTGCATGCAAATATGCGTAATCGGGACCTTCGAATCGATTCGGAAGCACGATCGCGATTTTTTCGAACCCCTGTGCGGAATCGCTTCGAAACTCGGGAGAACAGTGCATTTGCATGCAAATATGCGTAATCGGGACCTTCGAATCGATTCGGAAGCACGATCGCGATTTTTTCGAACCCCTGTGCGGAATCGCTTCGAAACTCGGGAGAACAGTGCATTTGCATGCAAATATGCGTAATCGGGACCTTCGAATCGATTCGGAAGCACGATCGCGATTTTTTCGAACCCCTGTGCGGAATCGCTTCGAAACTCGGGAGAACAGTGCATTTGCATGCAAATATGCGTAATCGGGACCTTCGAATCGATTCGGAAGCACGATCGCGATTTTTTCGAACCCCTGTGCGGAATCGCTTCGAAACTCGGGAGAACAGTGCATTTGCATGCAAATATGCGTAATCGGGACCTTCGAATCGATTCGGAAGCACGATCGCGATTTTTTCGAACCCCTGTGCGGAATCGCTTCGAAACTCGGGAGAACAGTGCATTTGCATGCAAATATGCGTAATCGGGACCTTCGAATCGATTCGGAAGCACGATCGCGATTTTTTCGAACCCCTGTGCGGAATCGCTTCGAAACTCGGGAGAACAGTGCATTTGCATGCAAATATGCGTAATCGGGACCTTCGAATCGATTCGGAAGCACGATCGCGATTTTTTCGAACCCCTGTGCGGAATCGCTTCGAAACTCGGGAGAACAGTGCATTTGCATGCAAATATGCGTAATCGGGACCTTCGAATCGATTCGGAAACACGATCGCGATTTTTTCGAACCCCTGTGCGGAATCGCTTCGAAACTCGGGAGAACAGTGCATTTGCATGCAAATATGCGTAATCGGGACCTTCGAATCGATTCGGAAACACGATCGCGATTTTTTCGAACCCCTGTGCGGAATCGCTTCGAAACTCGGGAGAACAGTGCATTTGCATGCAAATATGCGTAATCGGGACCTTCGAATCGATTCGGAAGCACGATCGCGATTTTTTCGAACCCCTGTGCGGAATCGCTTCGAAACTCGGGAGAACAGTGCATTTGCATGCAAATATGCGTAATCGGGACCTTCGAATCGATTCGGAAGCACGATCGCGATTTTTTCGAACCCCTGTGCGGAATCGCTTCGAAACTCGGGAGAACAGTGCATTTGCATGCAAATATGCGTAATCGGGACCTTCGAATCGATTCGGAAGCACGATCGCGATTTTTTCGAACCCCTGTGCGGAATCGCTTCGAAACTCGGGAGAACAGTGCATTTGCATGCAAATATGCGTAATCGGGACCTTCGAATCGATTCGGAAGCACGATCGCGATTTTTTCGAACCCCTGTGCGGAATCGCTTCGAAACTCGGGAGAACAGTGCATTTGCATGCAAATATGCGTAATCGGGACCTTCGAATCGATTCGGAAGCACGATCGCGATTTTTTCGAACCCCTGTGCGGAATCGCTTCGAAACTCGGGAGAACAGTGCATTTGCATGCAAATATGCGTAATCGGGACCTTCGAATCGATTCGGAAGCACGATCGCGATTTTTTCGAACCCCTGTGCGGAATCGCTTCGAAACTCGGGAGAACAGTGCATTTGCATGCAAATATGCGTAATCGGGACCTTCGAATCGATTCGGAAGCACGATCGCGATTTTTTCGAACCCCTGTGCGGAATCGCTTCGAAACTCGGGAGAACAGTGCATTTGCATGCAAATATGCGTAATCGGGACCTTCGAATCGATTCGGAAGCACGATCGCGATTTTTTCGAACCCCTGTGCGGAATCGCTTCGAAACTCGGGAGAACAGTGCATTTGCATGCAAATATGCGTAATCGGGACCTTCGAATCGATTCGGAAGCACGATCGCGATTTTTTCGAACCCCTGTGCGGAATCGCTTCGAAACTCGGGAGAACAGTGCATTTGCATGCAAATATGCGTAATCGGGACCTTCGAATCGATTCGGAAGCACGATCGCGATTTTTTCGAACCCCTGTGCGGAATCGCTTCGAAACTCGGGAGAACAGTGCATTTGCATGTGTTACGTCCCAGCTTGCCAGGGCGTGAAATATCAGCCTTTGAGCCACGCGGCACTTCCGTCCGTCGTCTACTCAGGTCCGCTGCTCTTTTACTCCCGTCCCTAGTTCTTCAACAGGCGAGTTTTGTAATGTTCGGAGGGATACCTCCACTCCACTAGGCGGTAACGCAGTCGCTTCTTTGGTATTATTACGCTCTTGATGCGTGGAAGAGAGCGCACAGATTGGATCCGGATTTGGAAAGCCCCGGCATCGTCCTTGATGGCGAGGGTGTTCGGTGAAGCGGTCGTCGGAGTTGGATACGGATCAGCTGGGGCTGTCACCGGCGTGTAGATGGTCTTCCAATCATGTTGAATAACGTCCGCGTGGTTGACGTTATCTGCCGCGGGACGGTGGCAAGCACACGAAATGTGTTCGCTAATACCGCATTCTAGACTTTCGGTACTCCCGAGACGTTCGTCGGGAACAGCGCGTACATACAGGCTTCGGAGAATAGCACTGTAGAAATCGGCTCTGCCGGAGCGATGCGTACGGTGCATGGATGAGGAATATAATGGAAATATTCTGAGATATAAATTATTAATATATATTTATATATATATTTTCAGATAAAATGGACTTCCTTTAGTAGGACCACTCTGGCACGGTCGATCCGTCAGAAGGGCTGCTAAAGGCGCCAAATCGACTGACTTCACGAATACGTCGGCGAGGGTATTTCTCTAACACGAATAAAACAACTCTGGCACGTTCGATCCGTCAGAAGGGCAGCTAAAGGCGCCAAATCGACTGAGTTCACGAGTCCGTCGGCGAGTGCACTGTTCTAAATGATTCACAATCGAAGAAGGAATTGAAATGATCGAAGCAAAATGTAATAGGTAAAATATATATATATTCTGTTAATTATAACGAGAGTACACTGGATATTTAATATGAATAACGCACGAGTAATAATACTGGATAATATAAGGAGGAATAACGCAAGATACAATATTTGGAAGGAACGCACGCGACGCGAGATTGACCGGAGGCTCTGAGGTAGCGGTACCTCTGGAGAACCTTCTCGGTCGGAGAGCTGTCGAAGACTGAATTGGTCGTGCTGCTGCATCGACCACGTAGACTTCGGAGACAAAGGAATTAGACTTGCACGTACGCCACTTGGCTTATCTATGCAGCGTCAGCATCTGCAGCCCTCGCTGGCTAACGGCTAGTCCTCCTTTCCCTATCCATCCGCTGCTCGACTTATCTCTGCCGAGTCAGCGGTTCTTCGGCTTGACGGCTTGTCCGTCGCTTTCTACATCCATTCGCTTATACCAATGTCGCAGGCATAATTAATATGATATAATTTGCTCGCGACCATTGGCGTAGCTATTCACACATTTGATTTTCTATTGTTTTCGATGAAGTCGCATGGTTAGGACTGGATTAGGACGATATATACATACGGTTAGGTCTGGATTGGGTTTAGGTGTGTTGAAGGTTAGGTCTGGATTAAGTGATGATATTTACAAGGTTATGTCTGGGTTATGTCTGGATCTTTTATAGGTTAGGTCTGGGTTAGGTCTGGGTTGGAATGGGTTAGGTTTGGGTTGGAGATGGATTTCTTGGAAGTTAGGTCTGGGTTGGGTTAGGTTAGAGCTTAAGCAGGAGGAAAAGAATTATTATCGGCTAAGTTAAATCTAATTAATTTTAGCTTAACACTATCAACGTCGGAAGACGTTCAACAACGTCGCCGGACGTTACATGCCCCCCCTTAGGGAGGAAATTTCCTGCAGGGAAATTTCCTGGTGACTGCGTCGGAGAGGGCGCGCGGTACATTCTTCCACTCGCTCACACTCACTCTCGCACGGGGCTATGTCTGTGGGTAGCTGTACGGAACGTTTGTACGTTTTTGGGAACACTGGCACTTCACACTGTTTGGGTGTTCCGGGGTTTGACACTGGGTAATTGGGTGGGCATGGGCCACTTGGTTTCCTCTCTAGGGGTCGGGCAGGGTTGGTCTTGTCTCCAGTGTTGGGGCAACCTCTTCCGAGACCGCATCGAAGAGTTCTTCGTCGCTGGTCTCTTCTTCTTCTGAGTCCTCTCGGCCATAGACATTTCTCTCCTCCCAATGTAGGAGCCACAGTCGTTGGCATCTTTTGCAGTCCAGAAATGCGGTTTCCTTGCAGATGTCTTTCTGGCAGGTTACGCATTTGTTGTCGATTGGATACTCCCAATGGTGGTGCCATTTTTCTACGAAGGTTATTACATGGCCTATTCTGCATTTGTAGCAGTAACGTTGGTCGAATTCGTCCATCGCGATGTGGCCTCTGTAGCAGGTTATCTTCTTGAACTTGCTTAGGTAGCGGCCCTTCTTCTCGTCGGCCGTACGCCTCTTCACGAAATCTCGGCACATCTCGATAGCTCCGTTCTGGACTGGAGTCTGGAGAGAACTGGTGGCCCTTCCATGGTGTCTCCGGTTGTGGGTTGCTCGAGGGGGAATTATCGAGAATTGATAAGGGGTTCCTATCTAATCTGCAGTATTGTTTCTCGTTGCATACTGAGAATTGTTTTGGTTGGGGGAGATTTGATTTCGCTGGATGCGTAGGGGGTATTGTGATTACCAGGAGGGTATCCGATTGCCGGGCATTTGCTGACGCAGCAGCAGGGGCGCGCTTAAGTTTATCTACATGTACAATTTTGTAGTGGTTACCTATTTTGATCTTAATATTATTATTCGGGAATATCTCTAGTATTTCATGAGGGCCCGTATATTGTGCGTCAAATTTCCCTCTGCGGGGTTCCTTTAAGAGATATGCCATGTCGCCGGTGGTAAACGTTACGGGATTTATTCGTTTGTCGTAGTACGATTTGGACCTGGATTTGGCGTTAGATAGGTGCTCGCGGGCTACTCTTTGTGTATGCTGTATTTTGTTATGGAGGTCTTGGAGGTAGGAGGAGTACGTTTCATTCCCTACTTCGAATAGGTAGGGATCCGTGGAAGGAACTCTGATTAGGGATCCGTAGATCAGTTCGTGGGGGGTAAACTGCGTGCCTTCGTGGACGCTGGAATTGTAACTCATCATGGCTAGGTCGATCCATTTGTCCCAATTATTCCGGTGCACGTACTGTTTTAAGTATTCCGTCAGTACGTGATGCGAGCGTTCTATCGACCCGTTGCTTTGCGGGTGGAAAGCAGTGGTCTGCAGCTTTGTGATTTTGAACTTCCTGGCCACCGCCTTCATTAATTCGCTTGTGAAATTCGTACCCTGATCCGTAAGAATGGCCTTGGGAGCCCCGAATCGGCAGATGAGGTTTCTTATAAATGCATCCGCTGTTTCGATTGCTGAAGCAGATTTTAGCGGCACAGCTATCGAATATTTTGTTAGCAGATCTTGCATGGTGAGAATATACACATGGCCATCGCGTGTTGGCGGCAGCGGGCCGACGACGTCGAGCGAAACTTTATCGAATGCTTTGCCAGGTGTATCTGTGAGCACCATTGGTGACCTGGTTTTTACACGTGTCAGCTTATTTTTCTGACAGCTCTGGCAGTTTCTTACGTAGTTTGCTACGTCCGTTTTTAAGTTTGTCCAATAGTATCGTTCTCTGATCCTTCGATACGTTTTAGTTATGCCTTTATGGCCGGCATAGGGGGAGGTATGGTTTTCTTGTATAATCTCTGTTCTCCTGTCCTCGGCAGGGATTCGAATTTCGTTCTTGCAGATAAATATGTGGACGGGTACATTTTCAAATGCTTCTAGGATAAGCTTTTCAATGTAGTCCCAAGGAAGGTTGTCGATATAATCATTAGATATCGAGAATGAATCCAGTTGTAATTCCGCTACTACGTCGTACAATGTTCGGATGCATTCTTGCATGTCTTCGGCGGAAGTTTCGTAGTGCGGAGCCATTTTGGTCGGGATTTCAATTAACCGGTGCGAATCTAGGCGGGTTACTTTTGCTCTCTGCAGGGTGAGTTCCCCGTTGAGTGAGAGTTTTCCCATGCGATGTAGGTCCGCTGCACCCGTGCCTAATGGGCGTCCATTTACTGTGACGAAGCATATTAAGTTGTCCTTCCGCATTATTAACCGGTCTCTGGTATATGTAACCATTCGGTGCAGTGGTCTTTCAACTTCATTTATTTCTGACGAATCACTTTCGTCGGTGTCATCCTGTCTTTGGACGGTGCGGTGTTCCAGGGGCGGCAAGGGGACGAAGGTATCCATTCCGTCGTCGAATTCTTCTGAATCGCTTGGTGCTGGAAAACGTCTCGGCGTTATCTGTTCCGCGTCCGGAGTCGGAGACGCGATTGAGCGTGTCGATCCCCTTCTTAGAGGCACGGGTACGGCTGGAGGTGTGTTCCCCCGGAGTTTCCAAGAGGGGCTTGCCTCAAATATGGGCGTGCCTGGTGATGAGCAGGCCGGCGGAGTGGGCGAATCCCCTCGGCTCCAGGATAGGGGGAGGGCGACAGGATTTCTTGACAGGGCATCTGCGTTCGAGTTAGCTTTTCCTGGTTTGTAAACTATTTTATACTCGAATTCGGCTAATTTTAACCTCCATCGTAAGAGGCGTGATGTAGGGTCCTTGACCGACGTCATCCACACCAGGGGTCTGTGGTCGGTGATTAATTGGAATCTTCGGCCGTAGATATAGGGCCGGAAATATTGGACGGCGAAGATTATGGCTAAACATTCCTTCTCTATTGTAGAATAGTTTAGCTCTGCGCCGTGTAATATGCGGGACGCGTACGCGATTGGTTTGTCCCTGCCGACGTCTCCTTGGCTCAGGACGGCGCCGATCGCGTATCCTGACGCGTCACATGTGACGTTGAAATCCTTAGAGAAATCCGGATATTGGAGGAGCGGCTCGCTGCAGAGTGCAGAGCGGAGTGTGTTGAAGGCCCGATCCTGTTCTGGACCCCACACGAACTTCGTATCTTTCGTAAGGAGTTGGGTGAGAGGTTTGGAAATGTGGGCGAACCTATCGATGAATCGACGGTAGTAGCCTGCGAGGCCGAGAAATTCGCGAATATTTTTCGCTGATTTAGGTTTTGGAAATTTCTCCACTGCGACTACCTTACGGGGACATGGCTTAACTCCATTTTCACTTATTTGATGACCCAGGTAGGCCACTTCCTTATGCAAAAACCCGCATTTCGACGGTTGTAATTTAAGATTGGCATTACGTAGCCGGTTAGCGAGTTGATTGAACTTAGCTTGGTGTTCCTCCAGAGAACGGGCGTAAATTACAATATCATCTAGGTATACGAAAAGTTCGTTACCCTGGAGGCCGCGTAATATAGTGTCCATCAGTCTTTGGAACGTGGCTGGCGCGTTTCGGAGCCCGAAGGGCATTCTATTGTACTGGTAATGCCCGAATGGTGTAGAGAATGCGGTTTTGGCCGCGTCGGTGGCCTCCATGCCGATTTGGTGGAACCCGCTAGCCAGGTCAAAAACACTGAAATAGCACGCGCTACCTAGCTGGTCTAATATTTCGGTGATCCCGGGTAGGGGGTACGCGTCGGCGATCGATTTTTCATTCAATGCCCGGTAATCTATTACCATCCGCCATTTTTTGTTGCCATTCGCATCAGGCTTCTTAGGGACGATCCACAAGGGTGAGTTATACGGTGAATTGGAAGGTACTACGATATCATTCGCGAGTAGCTCTCGCATTTGCTTATTTATCTCTTCCTTGTGGATCGGTGGGTAGCGGTATTGTTTTGTGTGTACCGGTATGTCGTCGGTAGTGGGAATCTTGTGGGTGATTGCATTCGTTTTCCCGAGCCGGTCACCGGAGAGATGGAAAAGATCGTGGTTTTCCTCTAGTAACTTTTGGACGTGGAGAATTTCGTCCTTATTTAAGTGGTCCATGGGAATGGACTCGCGAAGTTCTTTTAACCTTTTCGTTAGGTCTACTGGCGAGGGAGGGGCGACGGCCCCTTCCGATCTCTTATTTTCGGAGCTGCGCGACGCGATGTTGCCAGAATATAATCTGGTCTTAGGAGGAGGGAAAGGGGCCTCGATCTCTTCCATTTCCAGAATCGGGAGTTGGAAGGACGCCACTCGGGACGATGTATTAAAACATCGTAGGCAAGCCTTTCCGTCACGGTTGGTGACTATGCAATCACCCAAGAACACCTCTGGGCCCACGTTTATCGGGGGCAGATAGCCGACTCGTGGCCCTTTGACATGCACACTGATGCAGGACGCGGTTCGCGGTTCGATGATGTAATCTACTGCGCGTGAATTTAAGAACGGGATACGCTTGTTTCCGTACTGAATGTGCCGCTTTGTAAAGGATATTTCCACTTCCCCTTGGAAGAAGGGGGTTCCCAGGATTCCGTCTATTTTTATAGGGAATTCGTCCGGGACAATGTGGAAGATGATCGGTAACGAGTCGAAGACCACGGCATTGAAATAACCGCGGGTGCTCAATTTACCGCTCGTGACTCCCCGGACCTGCAGAATGGAATCGGTGTATACCTTGGTACCGGCGCGTACCTTTGACGCGCGTATGAGGTTAATTTCCGACCCGGTGTCCAAGAGGAGTTCGCAGGTTTGATTTAGTTGCGGCGATGCAACACGGATTCGCGGTATTGGGGAGTCTTCTGCCAGACTCGCGGCGCTTATAACGGTAGACGGTTCTACCGTATCACGAGGGTGGCTCTTAGACGAGGATTTGACGTTGATTTGCGCGACGTTTTCTTTCACGTCGCGTCGGACGATGGACGGTTCCATCGTTTCACGAGGAGAGGGTTCGGACAGGACCCTGGCGTAACTACGCGTGGCGCTTACCTTTGCGGCGCGTCGGATGACAGACGGTTCTGTCGTTTCGCGATATTGGCTCTTCGTGGGAGCACGATTATTGTTTTGCGCGGCGATTTTCTTCGCGGCGGCTTGGAGGACAGACGATTCTGTCTTTTCGCGATATTGGCTCTTTGGCGGAGCACGAATATTAACTTTTGCGACGTTTTCTTTCACGACGCTCGGAGTGGTAACCGGTGTTACCGTTTCGCGATTATTGCTCCTCGGTGGAGCTTGAACATTCGTTCGTACGGTATTTATTCGTTTTGTTGGGGCTGCTCTTTCGTCTGAGCCCCTTCGGAGATGAGGTTGACCGATCTTTTTATTGTAGGAACCTCCCGTCCTTCGGTCTGGCGGCTCGGGAGGTTGGACTCGTTTCCCGAACGATTGGAATACCGGCTGTTATAGCTTTCACGAAGACGACATTCGTGGATATCGTGTTCGTGGCTCTTACAGTAGCGGCAAAATTTATTTGCCTCCGTCGGGAATTTTTCGCGGGGTTCGCGGTACGTATTTAATACGGTATTGTCGCGGCGAGGCGGATTCTGATAATTTCCGCGCGTTTGCGGCGGCTCGTAGCGTCGCGGGGGCTCATAACGCGGTGGGGGAGGCGGAGAACGATATTGCGTTCTCGGCGGAGTTCGCCAGTTATTCGGCTCGTTTTCGCGGCGCGATTCATAATATCGCTCGGGCGTTTGACTACGCGGGGCGGTATAATTGTCGCGTCTTTCCGGCGTACGATTACGAGACGAGTACTGCGATGTATATTGTGGCGTGACGTAATTTTCACGTCTTTCCGGCGTGCGGCTTCGCGTCTCGTACTTATAATAATCGTTGTACGCGTCACGACGCTCTGGCGTTCGGCTTCGCGAGTCTGAAAAATTTACGCGTCGATTGCTACGGCGCGGGTCTTCCTGCTCGCGGAATTGACGCAATTCGTGTTGTTTGTACAACGAAATTGCCTGATCTATTACCGATTCGAGGGGTTCGTCGCGGTGATACCGAATAGCTACGTTGAGAATCGGAATAAGACCGCGGACAAAACAATTAGTGGCGAACCGGTCGATCTCCGGGATTTGAGTCGCGTCGACTGCATAATCGACGATCGCGGTGTGCAAATCGCGAACGCGTGTCACATAATCAAGAATATGCTCGTCATTACCTTGATATATGCTGGCTAGTTCACCGCGGTACTCATCCACGAGTTTATAGGGCCCGAGAACTTCTTTCAGGCGGGAACTGAGACGGCTGATCGAGCTGCACTCGAAGCCTTCTACGGCGGCGTATGCACGACCTCGAAGCTTGTTGCACAAGAGTTTTGTTAGTGTTCTTTCCGCGGTAGTCGGTACTACTTCGCGGGCACGTTTGCATGCACGCACAAACTGAGAGACGGTAATATTGTGTCCGTCGAAAATTGGCACAAAGTCCACTGCTTGTTTAAGCGTATAATGTCCTGGTTCGGCGGTGTCTAAAGGGTGTACACGCGGCGTGGGCGGATGAGCACGAATTTCTGAAGTCTGCTCGAGGTGCATGTCGATGAGGTCCTGGCGTAATTCTAAGTACGCTTTCTTCTGCGCTTCAACCTCTGAGAAGTACTTCTCTCGCAGCTGATCGGTGATACGGGCTTGAACTCTGAGGGATTCGTCTTTCTCGGCGAGTTCGTCTTTCAACTGATATAGTTCCTTTTCGAGGCTATCCTGAGCCTTGGCGGTACTGGCGCGCGTAGCCATTTTGCTGCACCACCTTGTTATATTCACTTGGAAAAGAAATTGTTTTTGAGAACGCGCACTGTTAGAGTCTTTATACGGACGCACTGGAGTCTTTTAGCGGCGGTGGCTGTGTCCTACCGACTGCGCCAAATTTGTTACGTCCCAGCTTGCCAGGGCGTGAAATATCAGCCTTTGAGCCACGCGGCACTTCCGTCCGTCGTCTACTCAGGTCCGCTGCTCTTTTACTCCCGTCCCTAGTTCTTCAACAGGCGAGTTTTGTAATGTTCGGAGGGATACCTCCACTCCACTAGGCGGTAACGCAGTCGCTTCTTTGGTATTATTACGCTCTTGATGCGTGGAAGAGAGCGCACAGATTGGATCCGGATTTGGAAAGCCCCGGCATCGTCCTTGATGGCGAGGGTGTTCGGTGAAGCGGTCGTCGGAGTTGGATACGGATCAGCTGGGGCTGTCACCGGCGTGTAGATGGTCTTCCAATCATGTTGAATAACGTCCGCGTGGTTGACGTTATCTGCCGCGGGACGGTGGCAAGCACACGAAATGTGTTCGCTAATACCGCATTCTAGACTTTCGGTACTCCCGAGACGTTCGTCGGGAACAGCGCGTACATACAGGCTTCGGAGAATAGCACTGTAGAAATCGGCTCTGCCGGAGCGATGCGTACGGTGCATGGATGAGGAATATAATGGAAATATTCTGAGATATAAATTATTAATATATATTTATATATATATTTTCAGATAAAATGGACTTCCTTTAGTAGGACCACTCTGGCACGGTCGATCCGTCAGAAGGGCTGCTAAAGGCGCCAAATCGACTGACTTCACGAATACGTCGGCGAGGGTATTTCTCTAACACGAATAAAACAACTCTGGCACGTTCGATCCGTCAGAAGGGCAGCTAAAGGCGCCAAATCGACTGAGTTCACGAGTCCGTCGGCGAGTGCACTGTTCTAAATGATTCACAATCGAAGAAGGAATTGAAATGATCGAAGCAAAATGTAATAGGTAAAATATATATATATTCTGTTAATTATAACAAGAGTACACTGGATATTTAATATGAATAACGCACGAGTAATAATACTGGATAATATAAGGAGGAATAACGCAAGATACAATATTTGGAAGGAACGCACGCGACGCGAGATTGACCGGAGGCTCTGAGGTAGCGGTACCTCTGGAGAACCTTCTCGGTCGGAGAGCTGTCGAAGACTGAATTGGTCGTGCTGCTGCATCGACCACGTAGACTTCGGAGACAAAGGAATTAGACTTGCACGTACGCCACTTGGCTTATCTATGCAGCGTCAGCATCTGCAGCCCTCGCTGGCTAACGGCTAGTCCTCCTTTCCCTATCCATCCGCTGCTCGACTTATCTCTGCCGAGTCAGCGGTTCTTCGGCTTGACGGCTTGTCCGTCGCTTTCTACATCCATTCGCTTATACCAATGTCGCAGGCATAATTAATATGATATAATTTGCTCGCGACCATTGGCGTAGCTATTCACACATTTGATTTTCTATTGTTTTCGATGAAGTCGCATGGTTAGGACTGGATTAGGACGATATATACATACGGTTAGGTCTGGATTGGGTTTAGGTGTGTTGAAGGTTAGGTCTGGATTAAGTGATGATATTTACAAGGTTATGTCTGGGTTATGTCTGGATCTTTTATAGGTTAGGTCTGGGTTAGGTCTGGGTTGGAATGGGTTAGGTTTGGGTTGGAGATGGATTTCTTGGAAGTTAGGTCTGGGTTGGGTTAGGTTAGAGCTTAAGCAGGAGGAAAAGAATTATTATCGGCTAAGTTAAATCTAATTAATTTTAGCTTAACACTATCAACGTCGGAAGACGTTCAACAACGTCGCCGGACGTTACACATGCAAATGCACTGTTCTCCCGAGTTTCGAAGCGATTCCGCACAGGGGTTCGAAAAAATCGCGATCGTGCTTCCGAATCGATTCGAAGGTCCCGATTACGCATATTTGCATGCAAATGCACTGTTCTCCCGAGTTTCGAAGCGATTCCGCACAGGGGTTCGAAAAAATCGCGATCGTGCTTCCGAATCGATTCGAAGGTCCCGATTACGCATATTTGCATGCAAATGCACTGTTCTCCCGAGTTTCGAAGCGATTCCGCACAGGGGTTCGAAAAAATCGCGATCGTGCTTCCGAATCGATTCGAAGGTCCCGATTACGCATATTTGCATGCAAATGCACTGTTCTCCCGAGTTTCGAAGCGATTCCGCACAGGGGTTCGAAAAAATCGCGATCGTGCTTCCGAATCGATTCGAAGGTCCCGATTACGCATATTTGCATGCAAATGCACTGTTCTCCCGAGTTTCGAAGCGATTCCGCACAGGGGTTCGAAAAAATCGCGATCGTGCTTCCGAATCGATTCGAAGGTCCCGATTACGCATATTTGCATGCAAATGCACTGTTCTCCCGAGTTTCGAAGCGATTCCGCACAGGGGTTCGAAAAAATCGCGATCGTGCTTCCGAATCGATTCGAAGGTCCCGATTACGCATATTTGCATGCAAATGCACTGTTCTCCCGAGTTTCGAAGCGATTCCGCACAGGGGTTCGAAAAAATCGCGATCGTGCTTCCGAATCGATTCGAAGGTCCCGATTACGCATATTTGCATGCAAATGCACTGTTCTCCCGAGTTTCGAAGCGATTCCGCACAGGGGTTCGAAAAAATCGCGATCGTGCTTCCGAATCGATTCGAAGGTCCCGATTACGCATATTTGCATGCAAATGCACTGTTCTCCCGAGTTTCGAAGCGATTCCGCACAGGGGTTCGAAAAAATCGCGATCGTGCTTCCGAATCGATTCGAAGGTCCCGATTACGCATATTTGCATGCAAATGCACTGTTCTCCCGAGTTTCGAAGCGATTCCGCACAGGGGTTCGAAAAAATCGCGCTCGTGCTTCCGAATCGATTCGAAGGTCCCGATTACGCATATTTGCATGCAAATGCACTGTTCTCCCGAGTTTCGAAGCGATTCCGCACAGGGGTTCGAAAAAATCGCGATCGTGCTTCCGAATCGATTCGAAGGTCCCGATTACGCATATTTGCATGCAAATGCACTGTTCTCCCGAGTTTCGAAGCGATTCCGCACAGGGGTTCGAAAAAATCGCGATCGTGCTTCCGAATCGATTCGAAGGTCCCGATTACGCATATTTGCATGCAAATGCACTGTTCTCCCGAGTTTCGAAGCGATTCCGCACAGGGGTTCGAAAAAATCGCGATCGTGCTTCCGAATCGATTCGAAGGTCCCGATTACGCATATTTGCATGCAAATGCACTGTTCTCCCGAGTTTCGAAGCGATTCCGCACAGGGGTTCGAAAAAATCGCGATCGTGCTTCCGAATCGATTCGAAGGTCCCGATTACGCATATTTGCATGCAAATGCACTGTTCTCCCGAGTTTCGAAGCGATTCCGCTGTAACGTCCGGCGACGTTGTTGAACGTCTTCCGACGTTGATAGTGTTAAGCTAAAATTAATTAGATTTAACTTAGCCGATAATAATTCTTTTCCTCCTGCTTAAGCTCTAACCTAACCCAACCCAGACCTAACTTCCAAGAAATCCATCTCCAACCCAAACCTAACCCATTCCAACCCAGACCTAACCCAGACCTAACCTATAAAAGATCCAGACATAACCCAGACATAACCTTGTAAATATCATCACTTAATCCAGACCTAACCTTCAACACACCTAAACCCAATCCAGACCTAACCGTATGTATATATCGTCCTAATCCAGTCCTAACCATGCGACTTCATCGAAAACAATAGAAAATCAAATGTGTGAATAGCTACGCCAATGGTCGCGAGCAAATTATATCATATTAATTATGCCTGCGACATTGGTATAAGCGAATGGATGTAGAAAGCGACGGACAAGCCGTCAAGCCGAAGAACCGCTGACTCGGCAGAGATAAGTCGAGCAGCGG
>CAKAJI010000729.1:190627-277145 GCA_916610255.1 Lasioglossum lativentre | reverse complement strand
TGAAAATACCTTATAATATAACATAATATGCAGGTTATCATTGAAAATACCTTATAATATATCGTAATTTGTAGTGTATCATTGAAAATACCCTAGAATATATGGTAATTCTTGTCTATCAATGAAAATACCTTATAATATAACGTAATATGCAGTGTATCATTGAAAATACCTTATAATATATCGTAATTTGTAGTGTATCATTGAAAATACCTTAGAATATATGGTAATTCTAGTCTATCAATGAAAATACCTTATAATATAACGTAATATGCAGTGTATCATTGAAAATACCTTATAATATATAGTAGTTTATCATTGAAAATACCTTATAGTATAACGTAATATGCAGTGCATCATTGAAAATACCTTATAATATAACGTAATATGCAGTGTATCATTGAAAATACCTTTTAATATATAGTAGTTTATCATTGAAAATACCTTATAATATAATGTAATATGCTGTGTATCATTGAAAATACCTTATAATATATAGCAGTTTATCATTGAAAATACCTTTTAATATAACTTAATATGCAGTGTATCATTGAAAATACCTTAGAATATATGGTAATTCTAGTCTATCAATGAAAATACCTTATAATATAACGTAATATGCAGGGTATCATTGAAAATACCTTATAATATATCGTAATTTGTAGTGTATCATTGAAAATACCTTATAATATAACGTAATATGCAGTGTATCATTGAAAATACCTTTTAATATAACTTAATATGCAGTGTATCATTGAAAATACCTTATGATATAACGTAATATGCAGTGTATCATTGAAAATACCTTAGAATATATGGTAATTCTAGTCTATCAATGGAAATACCTTATAATATAACGTAATATGCAGTGTATCATTGAAAATACCTTATAATATATCGTAATTTGTAGTGTATCATTGAAAATACCTTATAATATAACGTAATATGCAGTGTATCATTGAAAATACCTTATAATATAACGTAATATGCAGGGTATCATTGAAAATACCTTATAATATATCGTAATTTGTAGTGTATCAATGAAAATACCTTCTCATATAACGTAATATGCAGTGTATCATTGAAAATACCTTATAATATATAGTAGTTTATCTTTGAAAATACCTTATAATATAACGTAATATGCAGTGTATCATAGAAAATACCTTATAATATATAGCAGTTTATCATTGAAAATACCTTATAATACAACTTAATATGCAGGGTATCATTGAAAATACCTTGTAATATATCGTAATTTGTAGTGTATCATTGAAAATACCTTAGAATATATGGTAATTCTTGTCTATCAATGAAAATACCTTATAATATAACGTAATATGCAGGGTATTATTGAAAATTCCTTATAATATATCGTAATTTGTAGTGTATCAATGAAAATACCTTCTCATATAACATAATATGCAGGGTATCATTGAAAATACCTTATAATATATCGTAATTTGTAGTGTATCATTGAAAATACCTTATAATATATCGTTATTTGTAGTGTATCTTTGAAAATACCTTATAATATAACGTAATATGCAGTGTATCATTGAAAATACCTTATAATATATAGTAGTTTATCATAGAAAATACCTTATAATATATCGTAATTTGTAGTGTATCATTGAAAATACCTTATAATATAACGTAATATGCAGTGTATCATTGAAAATACCTTATAATATATCGTAATTTGTAGTGTATCATTGAAAATACCTTAGAATATATGGTAATTCTAGTCTATCATTGAAAATACCTTTTAATATAACTTAATATGCAGTGTATCATTGAAAATACCTTATGATATAACGTAATATGCAGTGTATCATTGAAAATACCTTAGAATATATGGTAATTCTAGTCTATCAATGAAAATACCTTATAATATAACGTAATATGCAGGGTATCATTGAAAATACCTTATAATATACCGTAATTTGTAGTGTATCATTGAAAATACCTTATAATATAACGTAATTTGCAGTGTATCATTGAAAATACCTTTTAATATAACTTAATATGCAGTGTAACATTGAAAATACCTTATGATATAACGTAATATGCAGTGTATCATTGAAAATACCTTAGAATATATGGTAATTCTAGTCTATCAATGAAAATACCTTATAATATAACGTAATATCCAGTGTATCATTGAAAATACCTTATAATATATCGCAATTTGTAGTGTATCATTGAAAATACCTTATAATATAACGTAATATGCAGTGTATCATTGAAAATACCTTATAATATAACGTAATATGCAGGGTATCATTGAAAATACCTTATAATATATCGTAATTTGTAGTGTATCAATGAAAATACCTTCTCATATAACGTAATATGCAGTGTATCATTGAAAATACCTTATAATATATAGTAGTTTATCTTTGAAAATACCTTATAATATAACGTAATATGCAGTGTATCATAGAAAATACCTTATAATATATAGCAGTTTATCATTGAAAATACCTTATAATACAACTTAATATGCAGGGTATCATTGAAAATACCTTGTAATATATCGTAATTTGTAGTGTATCATTGAAAATACCTTAGAATATATGGTAATTCTTGTCTATCAATGAAAATACCTTATAATATAACGTAATATGCAGTGTATCATTGAAAATACCTTATAATATATCGTAATTTGTAGTGTATCAATGAAAATACCTTCTCATATAACGTAATATGCAGGGTATCATTGAAAATACCTTATAATATATCGTAATTTGTAGTTTATCATTGAAAATACCTTATAATATATCGTTATTTGTAGTGTATCTTTGAAAATACCTTATAATATAACGTAATATGCAGTGTATCATTGAAAATCCCTTATAATATATAGTAGTTTATCATAGAAAATACCTTATAATATAACGTAATATGCAGGGTATCATTGAAAATACCTTATAATATATCGTAATTTGTAGTGTATCAATGAAAATACCTTATAATATAACGTAATATGCAGTGTATCATTGAAAATACCTTATAATATATCGTAATTTGTAGTGTATCATTGAAAATACCTTAGAATATATGGTAATTCTAGTCTATCAATGAAAATACCTTATAATATAACGTAATATGCAGTGTATCATTGAAAATACCTTATAATATATAGTAGTTTATCATTGAAAATACCGTATAGTATAACGTAATATGCAGTGCATCATTGAAAATACCTTATAATATAACGTAATATGCAGTGTATCATTGAAAATACCTTTTAATATATAGTAGTTTATCATTGAAAATACCTTATAGTATAACGTAATATGCAGTGCATCATTGAAAATACCTTATAATATAACGTAATATGCAGTGTATCATTGAAAATACCTTATAATATAACTTAATATGCAGGGTATCATTGAAAATACCTTATAATATATCGTAATTTGTAGTGTATCATTGAAAATACCTTAGAATATATGGTAATTCTTGTCTATCAATGAAAATACCTTATAATATAACGTAATATGCAGTGTATCATTGAAAATCCCTTATAATATATAGTAGTTTATCATTGAAAATACCTTATAGTATAACGTAATATGCAGTGCATCATTGAAAATACCTTAAAATATAACGTAATATGCAGTGTATCATTGAAAATACCTTATAATATATCGTAATTTGTAGTGTATCATTGAAAATACCTTAGAATATATGGTAATTCTAGTCTATCAATGAAAATACCTTATAATATAACGTAATATGCAGGTTATCATTGAAAATACCTTATAATATATCGTAACTTGTAGTGTATCAATGAAAATACCATCTCATATAACGTAATATGCAGTGTATCATTGAAAATACCTTATAATATATAGTAGTTTATCATTGAAAATACCTTATAATATAATGTAATATGCTGTGTATCATTGAAAATACCTTATAATATATCGTAATTTGTATTGTATCATTGAAAATACCTTATAGTATAACGTAATATGCAGTGCATCAATGAAAATACCTTATAATATCACGTAATATGCAGGGTATCATTGAAAATACCTTATAATATATAGCAGTTTATCATTGAAAATACCTTTTAATATAACTTAATATGCAGTGTATCATTGAAAATACCTTATGATATAACGTAATATGCAGTGTATCATTGAAAATACCTTATAATATAACATAATATGCAGGTTATCATTGAAAATACCTTATAATATATCGTAATTTGTAGTGTATCATTGAAAATACCCTAGAATATATGGTAATTCTTGTCTATCAATGAAAATACCTTATAATATAACGTAATATGCAGTGTATCATTGAAAATACCTTATAATATATCGTAATTTGTAGTGTATCATTGAAAATACCTTAGAATATATGGTAATTCTAGTCTATCAATGAAAATACCTTATAATATAACGTAATATGCAGTGTATCATTGAAAATACCTTATAATATATAGTAGTTTATCATTGAAAATACCTTATAGTATAACGTAATATGCAGTGCATAATTGAAAATACCTTATAATATAACGTAATATGCAGTGTATCATTGAAAATACCTTATAATATATAGCAGTTTATCATTGAAAATACCTTTTAATATAACTTAATATGCAGTGTATCATTGAAAATACCTTATGATATAACGTAATATGCAGTGTATCATTGAAAATACCTTAGAATATATGGTAATTCTAGTCTATCAATGAAAATACCTTATAATATAACGTAATATGCAGGTTATCATTGAAAATACCTTATAATATATAGCAGTTTATCATTGAAAATACCTTTTAATATAACTTAATATGCAGTGTATCATTGAAAATACCTTATGATATAACGTAATATGCAGTGTATCATTGAAAATACCTTAGAATATATGGTAATTCTAGTCTATCAATGAAAATACCTTATAATATAACGTAATATGCAGTGTATCATTGAAAATCCCTTATAATATATAGTAGATTATCATAGAAAATACCTTATAATATAACGTAATATGCAGGGTATCATTGAAACTACCTTATAATATATCGTAATTTGTAGTGTATCAATGAAAATACCTTCTCATATAACGTAATATGCAGTGTATCATTGAAAATACCTTATAATATATAGTAGTTTATCTTTGAAAATACCTTATAATATAACGTAATATGCAGTGTATCATAGAAAATACCTTATAATATATAGCAGTTTATCATTGAAAATACCTTATAATACAACTTAATATGCAGGGTATCATTGAAAATACCTTGTAATATATCGTAATTTGTAGTGTATCATTGAAAATACCTTAGAATATATGGTAATTCTTGTCTATCAATGAAAATACCTTATAATATAACGTAATATGCAGGGTATCATTGAAAATACCTTATAATATATCGTAATTTGTAGTGTATCAATGAAAATACCTTCTCATATAACGTAATATGCAGGGTATCATTGAAAATACCTTATAATATATCGTAATTTGTAGTGTATCATTGAAAATACCTTATAATATAACGTAATATGCAGTGTATCATTGAAAATACCTTATAATATATCGTAATTTGTAGTGTATCATTGAAAATACCTTAGAATATATGGTAATTCTAGTCTATCAATGAAAATACCTTATAATATAACGTAATATGCAGTGTATCATTTAAAATACCTTATAATATATAGTAGTTTATCATTGAAAATACCTTATAGTATAACGTAATATGCAGTGCATCATTGAAAATACCTTATAATATAACGTAATATGCAGTGTATCATTGAAAATACCTTATAATATATAGTAGTTTATCATTGAAAATACCTTATAATATAATGTAATATGCTGTGTATCATTGAAAATACCTTATAATATATAGCAGTTTATCATTGAAAATACCTTTTAATATAACTTAATATGCAGTGTATCATTGAAAATACCTTAGAATATATGGTAATTCTAGTCTATCAATGAAAATACCTTATAATATAACGTAATATGCAGTGTATCATTGAAAATACCTTATAATATATCGTAATTTGTAGTGTATCATTGAAAATACCTTATAATATAACGTAATATGCAGTGTATCATTGAAAATACCTTTTAATATAACTTAATATGCAGTGTATCATTGAAAATACCTTATGATATAACGTAATATGCAGTGTATCATTGAAAATACCTTAGAATATATGGTAATTCTAGTCTATCAATGGAAATACCTTATAATATAACGTAATATCCAGGGTATCATTGAAAATACCTTATAATATATCGTAATTTGTAGTGTATCATTGAAAATACCTTATAATATAACGTAATATGCAGTGTATCATTGAAAATACCTTATAATATAACGTAATATGCAGGGTATCATTGAAAATACCTTATAATATATCGTAATTTGTAGTGTATCAATGAAAATACCTTCTCATATAACGTAATATGCAGTGTATCATTGAAAATACCTTATAATATATAGTAGTTTATCATTGAAAATACCTTATAATATAACGTAATATGCAGTGTATCATAGAAAATACCTTATAATATATAGCAGTTTATCATTGAAAATACCTTATAATATAACGTAATATGCAGGGTATCATTGAAAATACCTTGTAATATATCGTAATTTGTAGTGTATCATTGAAAATACCTTAGAATATATGGTAATTCTTGTCTATCAATGAAAATACCTTATAATATAACGTAATATGCAGGGTATTATTGAAAATTCCTTATAATATATCGTAATTTGTAGTGTATCAATGAAAATACCTTCTCATATAACATAATATGCAGGGTATCATTGAAAATACCTTATAATATATCGTAATTTGTAGTGTATCATTGAAAATACCTTATAATATATCGTTATTTGTAGTGTATCTTTGAAAATACCTTATAATATAACGTAATATGCAGTGTATCATTGAAAATCCCTTATAATATATAGTAGATTATCATAGAAAATACCTTATAATATATCGTAATTTGTAGTGTATCATTGAAAATACCTTATAATATAACGTAATATGCTGTGCATCTTTGAAAATACCTTATAATATATCGTAATTTGTAGTGTATCATTGAAAATACCTTAGAATATATGGTAATTCTAGTCTATCATTGAAAATACCTTTTAATATAACTTAATATGCAGTGTATCATTGAAAATACCTTATGATATAACGTAATATGCAGTGTATCATTGAAAATACCTTAGAATATATGGTAATTCTAGTCTATCAATGAAAATACCTTATAATATAACGTAATATGCAGGGTATCATTGAAAATACCTTATAATATATCGTAATTTGTAGTGTATCATTGAAAATACCTTATAATATAACGTAATTTGCAGTGTATCATTGAAAATACCTTTTAATATAACTTAATATGCAGTGTAACATTGAAAATACCTTATGATATAACGTAATATGCAGTGTATCATTGAAAATACCTTAGAATATATGGTAATTCTAGTCTATCAATGAAAATACCTTATAATATAACGTAATATGCAGGGTATCATTGAAAATACCTTATAATATATCGTAATTTGTAGTGTATCATTGAAAATACCTTATAATATAACGTAATATGCAGTGTATCATTGAAAATACCTTATAATATAACGTAATATGCAGGGTATCATTGAAAATACCTTATAATATATCGTAATTTGTAGTGTATCAATGAAAATACCTTCTCATATAACGTAATATGCAGTGTATCATTGAAAATACCTTATAATATATAGTAGTTTATCTTTGAAAATACCTTATAATATAACGTAATATGCAGTGTATCATAGAAAATACCTTATAATATATAGCAGTTTATCATTGAAAATACCTTATAATACAACTTAATATGCAGGGTATCATTGAAAATACCTTGTAATATATCGTAATTTGTAGTGTATCATTGAAAATACCTTAGAATATATGGTAATTCTTGTCTATCAATGAAAATACCTTATAATATAACGTAATATGCAGTGTATCATTGAAAATTCCTTATAATATATCGTAATTTGTAGTGTATCAATGAAAATACCTTCTCATATAACGTAATATGCAGGGTATCATTGAAAATACCTTATAATATATCGTAATTTGTAGTTTATCATTGAAAATACCTTATAATATATCGTTATTTGTAGTGTATCTTTGAAAATACCTTATAATATAACGTAATATGCAGTGTATCATTGAAAATCCCTTATAATATATAGTAGTTTATCATAGAAAATACCTTATAATATAACGTAATATGCAGGGTATCATTGAAAATACCTTATAATATATCGTAATTTGTAGTGTATCAATGAAAATACCTTATAATATAACGTAATATGCAGTGTATCATTGAAAATACCTTATAATATATCGTAATTTGTAGTGTATCATTGAAAATACCTTAGAATATATGGTAATTCTAGTCTATCAATGAAAATACCTTATAATATAACGTAATATGCAGTGTATCATTGAAAATACCTTATAATATATAGTAGTTTATCATTGAAAATACCGTATAGTATAACGTAATATGCAGTGCATCATTGAAAATACCTTATAATATAACGTAATATGCAGTGTATCATTGAAAATACCTTTTAATATATAGTAGTTTATCATTGAAAATACCTTATAGTATAACGTAATATGCAGTGCATCATTGAAAATACCTTAAAATATAACGTAATATGCAGTGTATCATTGAAAATACCTTATAATATAACTTAATATGCAGGGTATCATTGAAAATACCTTATAATATATCGTAATTTGTAGTGTATCATTGAAAATACCTTTTAATATATCGTAATTTGTAGTGTATCATTGAAAATACCTTAGAATATATGGTAATTCTAGTCTATCAATGAAAATACCTTATAATATAACGTAATATGCAGTGTATCATTGAAAATACCTTATAATATATAGTAGTTTATCATTGAAAATACCTTATAGTATAACGTAATATGCAGTGCATAATTGAAAATACCTTATAATATAACGTAATATGCAGTGTATCATTGAAAATACCTTATAATATATAGCAGTTTATCATTGAAAATACCTTTTAATATAACTTAATATGCAGTGTATCATTGAAAATACCTTATGATATAACGTAATATGCAGTGTATCATTGAAAATACCTTAGAATATATGGTAATTCTAGTCTATCAATGAAAATACCTTATAATATAACGTAATATGCAGGTTATCATTGAAAATACCTTATAATATATAGCAGTTTATCATTGAAAATACCTTTTAATATAACTTAATATGCAGTGTATCATTGAAAATACCTTATGATATAACGTAATATGCAGTGTATCATTGAAAATACCTTAGAATATATGGTAATTCTAGTCTATCAATGAAAATACCTTATAATATAACGTAATATGCAGTGTATCATTGAAAATCCCTTATAATATATAGTAGATTATCATAGAAAATACCTTATAATATAACGTAATATGCAGGGTATCATTGAAACTACCTTATAATATATCGTAATTTGTAGTGTATCAATGAAAATACCTTCTCATATAACGTAATATGCAGTGTATCATTGAAAATACCTTATAATATATAGTAGTTTATCTTTGAAAATACCTTATAATATAACGTAATATGCAGTGTATCATAGAAAATACCTTATAATATATAGCAGTTTATCATTGAAAATACCTTATAATACAACTTAATATGCAGGGTATCATTGAAAATACCTTGTAATATATCGTAATTTGTAGTGTATCATTGAAAATACCTTAGAATATATGGTAATTCTTGTCTATCAATGAAAATACCTTATAATATAACGTAATATGCAGGGTATCATTGAAAATTCCTTATAATATATCGTAATTTGTAGTGTATCAATGAAAATACCTTCTCATATAACGTAATATGCAGGGTATCATTGAAAATACCTTATAATATATCGTAATTTGTAGTGTATCATTGAAAATACCTTATAATATAACGTAATATGCAGTGTATCATTGAAAATACCTTATAATATATCGTAATTTGTAGTGTATCATTGAAAATACCTTAGAATATATGGTAATTCTAGTCTATCAATGAAAATACCTTATAATATAACGTAATATGCAGTGTATCATTTAAAATACCTTATAATATATAGTAGTTTATCATTGAAAATACCTTATAGTATAACGTAATATGCAGTGCATCATTGAAAATACCTTATAATATAACGTAATATGCAGTGTATCATTGAAAATACCTTATAATATATAGTAGTTTATCATTGAAAATACCTTATAATATAATGTAATATGCTGTGTATCATTGAAAATACCTTATAATATATAGCAGTTTATCATTGAAAATACCTTTTAATATAACTTAATATGCAGTGTATCATTGAAAATACCTTAGAATATATGGTAATTCTAGTCTATCAATGAAAATACCTTATAATATAACGTAATATGCAGGGTATCATTGAAAATACCTTATAATATATCGTAATTTGTAGTGTATCATTGAAAATACCTTATAATATAACGTAATATGCAGTGTATCATTGAAAATACCTTTTAATATAACTTAATATGCAGTGTATCATTGAAAATACCTTATGATATAACGTAATATGCAGTGTATCATTGAAAATACCTTAGAATATATGGTAATTCTAGTCTATCAATGGAAATACCTTATAATATAACGTAATATCCAGGGTATCATTGAAAATACCTTATAATATATCGTAATTTGTAGTGTATCATTGAAAATACCTTATAATATAACGTAATATGCAGTGTATCATTGAAAATACCTTATAATATAACGTAATATGCAGGGTATCATTGAAAATACCTTATAATATATCGTAATTTGTAGTGTATCAATGAAAATACCTACTCATATAACGTAATATGCAGTGTATCATTGAAAATACCTTATAATATATAGTAGTTTATCATTGAAAATACCTTATAATATAACGTAATATGCAGTGTATCATAGAAAATACCTTATAATATATAGCAGTTTATCATTGAAAATACCTTATAATACAACTTAATATGCAGGGTATCATTGAAAATACCTTGTAATATATCGTAATTTGTAGTGTATCATTGAAAATACCTTAGAATATATGGTAATTCTTGTCTATCAATGAAAATACCTTATAATATAACGTAATATGCAGGGTATTATTGAAAATTCCTTATAATATATCGTAATTTGTAGTGTATCAATGAAAATACCTTCTCATATAACATAATATGCAGGGTATCATTGAAAATACCTTATAATATATCGTAATTTGTAGTGTATCATTGAAAATACCTTATAATATATCGTTATTTGTAGTGTATCTTTGAAAATACCTTATAATATAACGTAATATGCAGTGTATCATTGAAAATCCCTTATAATATATAGTAGATTATCATAGAAAATACCTTATAATATATCGTAATTTGTAGTGTATCATTGAAAATACCTTATAATATAACGTAATATGCAGTGTATCATTGAAAATACCTTATAATATATCGTAATTTGTAGTGTATCATTGAAAATACCTTAGAATATATGGTAATTCTAGTCTATCATTGAAAATACCTTTTAATATAACTTAATATGCAGTGTATCATTGAAAATACCTTATAATATAACGTAATATGCAGTGTATCATTGAAAATACCTTAGAATATATGGTAATTCTAGTCTATCAATGAAAATACCTTATAATATAACGTAATATGCAGGGTATCATTGAAAATACCTTATAATATATCGTAATTTGTAGTGTATCATTGAAAATACCTTATAATATAACGTAATTTGCAGTGTATCATTGAAAATACCTTATAATATAACTTAATATGCAGTGTAACATTGAAAATACCTTATGATATAACGTAATATGCAGTGTATCATTGAAAATACCTTAGAATATATGGTAATTCTAGTCTATCAATGAAAATACCTTATAATATAACGTAATATGCAGGGTATCATTGAAAATACCTTATAATATATCGTAATTTGTAGTGTATCATTGAAAATACCTTATAATATAACGTAATATGCAGTGTATCATTGAAAATACCTTATAATATAACGTAATATGCAGGGTATCATTGAAAATACCTTATAATATATCGTAATTTGTAGTGTATCAATGAAAATACCTTCTCATATAACGTAATATGCAGTGTATCATTGAAAATACCTTATAATATATAGTAGTTTATCTTTGAAAATACCTTATAATATAACGTAATATGCAGTGTATCATAGAAAATACCTTATAATATATAGCAGTTTATCATTGAAAATACCTTATAATACAACTTAATATGCAGGGTATCATTGAAAATACCTTGTAATATATCGTAATTTGTAGTGTATCATTGAAAATACCTTAGAATATATGGTAATTCTTGTCTATCAATGAAAATACCTTATAATATAACGTAATATGCAGTGTATCATTGAAAATTCCTTATAATATATCGTAATTTGTAGTGTATCAATGAAAATACCTTCTCATATAACGTAATATGCAGTGTATCATTGAAAATACCTTATAATATATCGTAATTTGTAGTTTATCATTGAAAATACCTTATAATATATCGTTATTTGTAGTGTATCTTTGAAAATACCTTATAATATAACGTAATATGCAGTGTATCATTGAAAATCCCTTATAATATATAGTAGTTTATCATAGAAAATACCTTATAATATAACGTAATATGCAGGGTATCATTGAAAATACCTTATAATATATCGTAATTTGTAGTGTATCAATGAAAATACCTTATAATATAACGTAATATGCAGTGTATCATTGAAAATACCTTATAATATATCGTAATTTGTAGTGTATCATTGAAAATACCTTAGAATATATGGTAATTCTAGTCTATCAATGAAAATACCTTATAATATAACGTAATATGCAGTGTATCATTGAAAATACCTTATAATATATAGTAGTTTATCATTGAAAATACCGTATAGTATAACGTAATATGCAGTGCATCATTGAAAATACCTTATAATATAACGTAATATGCAGTGTATCATTGAAAATACCTTTTAATATATAGTAGTTTATCATTGAAAATACCTTATAGTATAACGTAATATGCAGTGCATCATTGAAAATACCTTAAAATATAACGTAATATGCAGTGTATCATTGAAAATACCTTATAATATAACTTAATATGCAGGGTATCATTGAAAATACCTTATAATATATCGTAATTTGTAGTGTATCATTGAAAATACCTTAGAATATATGGTAATTCTTGTCTATCAATGAAAATACCTTATAATATTACTTAATATGCAGTGTATCATTGAAAATACCTTATGATATAACGTAATATGCAGTGTATCATTGAAAATACCTTATAATATATAGTAGTTTATCATTGAAAATACCTTATAGTATAACGTAATATGCAGTGCATCATTGAAAATACCTTATAATATAACGTAATATGCAGTGTATCATTGAAAATACCTTATAATATAATGTAATATGCTGTGCATCATTGAAAATACCTTATAATATATCGTAATTTGTATTGTATCATTGAAAATACCTTATAGTATAACGTAATATGCAGTGTATCATAGAAAATATCTTATAATATATAGCAGTTTATCATTGAAAATACCATATAATATAACTTAATATGCAGGGTATCATTGAAAATACCTTATAATATATCGTAATTTGTAGTGTATCATTGAAAATACCTTAGAATATATGGTAATTCTTGTCTATCAATGAAAATACCTTATAATATAACGTAATATGCAGTGTATCATTGAAAATCCCTTATAATATATAGTAGTTTATCATTGAAAATATCTTATAGTATAACGTAATATGCAGTGCATCATTGAAAATACCTTATAATATAACGTAATATGCAGTGTATCATTGAAAATACCTTATAATATATAGCAGTTTATCATTGAAAATACCTTTTAATATATAGCAGTTTATCATTGAAAATACCTTTTAATATAACTTAATATGCAGTGTATCATTGAAAATACCTTATGATATAACGTAATATGCAGTGTATCATTGAAAATACCTTAGAATATATGGTAATTCTAGTCTATCAATGAAAATACCTTATAATATAACGTAATATGCAGGTTATCATTGAAAATACCTTATAATATATAGCAGTTTATCATTGAAAATACCTTTTAATATAACTTAATATGCAGTGTATCATTGAAAATACCTTATGATATAACGTAATATGCAGTGTATCATTGAAAATACCTTAGAATATATGGTAATTCTAGTCTATCAATGAAAATACCTAATAATATAACGTAATATGCAGGGTATCATTGAAAATACCTTATAATATATCGTAACTTGTAGTGTATCAATGAAAATACCTTCTCATATAACGTAATATGCAGTGTATCATTGAAAATACCTTATAATATATAGTAGTTTATCATTGAAAATACCTTATAATATAATGTAATATGCTGTGTATCATTGAAAATACCTTATAATATATCGTAATTTGTATTGTATCATTGAAAATACATTATAGTATAACGTAATATGCAGTGCATCAATGAAAATACCTTATAATATCACGTAATATGCAGTGTATCATTGAAAATACCTTATAATATAACGTAATATGCAGGGTATCATTGAAAATACCTTATAATATATCGTAATTTGTAGTGTATCATTGAAAATACCTTATAATATAACGTAATATGCAGGGTATCATTGAAAATACCTTATAATATATCGTAATTTGTAGTGTATCAATGAAAATACCTTCTCATATAACGTAATATGCAGTGTATCATTGAAAATACCTTATAATATATCGTAATTTGTAGTGTATCTTTGAAAATACCTTATAATATATCGTAATTTGTAGTGTATCATTGAAAATACCTTATAATATAACGTAATATGCAGTGTATCATAGAAAATACCTTATAATATATAGCAGTTTATCATTGAAAATACCTTATAATATAACTTAATATGCAGGGTATCATTGAAAATACCTTATAATATATCGTAATTTGTAGTGTATCATTGAAAATACCTTAGAATATATGGTAATTCTAGTCTATCCATGAAAATACCTTATAATATAACGTAATATGCAGTGTATCATTGAAAATACCTTATAATATATAGTAGTTTATCATTGAAAATACCTTATAGTATAACGTAATATGCAGTGCATCATTGAAAATACCTTATAATATAACGTAATATGCAGTGTATCATTGAAAATACCTTTTAATATATAGTAGTTTATCATTGAAAATACCTTATAATATAATGTAATATGCTGTGTATCATTGAAAATACCTTATAATATATCGTAATTTGTATTGTATCATTGAAAATACCTTATAGTATAACGTAATATGCAGTGTATCATAGAAAATACCTTATAATATATAGCAGTTTATCATTGAAAATACCTTATAATATAACTTAATATGCAGGGTATCATTGAAAATACCTTATAATATATCGTAATTTGTAGTGTATCATTGAAAATACCTTAGAATATATGGTAATTCTTGTCTATCAATGAAAATACCTTATAATATAACGTAATATGCAGTGTATCATTGAAAATCCCTTATAATATATAGTAGTTTATCATTGAAAATACCTTATAGTATAACGTAATATGCAGTGCATCATTGAAAATACCTTATAATATAACGTAATATGCAGTGTATCATTGAAAATACCTTATAATATATCGTAATTTCTATTGTATCATTGAAAATACCTTATAGTATAACGTAATATGCAGTGCATCATTGAAAATACCTTATAATATCACGTAATATGCAGTGTATCATTGAAAATACCTTATAATTTAACGTAATATGCAGGGTATCATTGAAAATACCTTATAATATATCGTAATTTGTAGTGTATCATTGAAAATACCTTATAATATAACGTAATATGCAGGGTATCATTGAAAATACCTTATAATATATCGTAATTTGTAGTGTATCAATGAAAATACCTTCTCATATAACGTAATATGCAGTGTATCATTGAAAATACCTTATAATATATCGTAATTTGTAGTGTATCTTTGAAAATACCTTATAATATATCGTAATTTGTAGTGTATCTTTGAAAATACCTTATAATATAACGTAATATGCAGTGTATCATATAAAATACCTTATAATATATAGCAGTTTATCATTGAAAATACCTTATAATATAACTTAATATGCAGGGTATCATTGAAAATACCTTATAATATATCGTAATTTGTAGTGTATCATTGAAAATACCTTAGAATATATGGTAATTCTAGTCTATCCATGAAAATACCTTATAATATAACGTAATATGCAGTGTATCATTGAAAATACCTTATAATATATAGTAATTTATCATTGAAAATACCTTATAGTATAACGTAATATGCAGTGCATAATTGAAAATACCTTATAATATAACGTAATATGCAGTGTATCATTGAAAATACCTTTTAATATATAGTAGTTTATCATTGAAAATACCTTATAATATAATGTAATATGCTGTGTATCATTGAAAATACCTTATAATATATCGTAATTTGTATTGTATCATTGAAAATACCTTATAGTATAACGTAATATGCAGTGTATCGTAGAAAATATCTTATAATATATAGCAGTTTATCATTGAAAATACCTTATAATATAACTTAATATGCAGGGTATCATTGAAAATACCTTATAATATATCGTAATTTGTAGTGTATCATTGAAAATACCTTAGAATATATGGTAATTCTTGTCTATCAATGAAAATACCTTATAATATAACGTAATATGCAGTGTATCATTGAAAATCCCTTATAATATATAGTAGTTTATCATTGAAAATACCTTATAGTATAACGTAATATGCAGTGCATCATTGAAAATACCTTATAATATAACGTAATATGCAGTGTATCATTGAAAATACCTTATAATATATAGCAGTTTATCATTGAAAATACCTTTTAATATATAGCAGTTTATCATTGAAAATACCTTTTAATATAACTTAATATGCAGTGTATCATTGAAAATACCTTATGATATAACGTAATATGCAGTGTATCATTGAAAATACCTTAGAATATATGGTAATTCTAGTCTATCAATGAAAATACCTTATAATATAACGTAATATGCAGGTTATCATTGAAAATACCTTATAATATATAGCAGTTTATCATTGAAAATACCTTTTAATATAACTTAATATGCAGTGTATCATTGAAAATACCTTATGATATAACGTAATATGCAGTGTATCATTGAAAATACCTTAGAATATATGGTAATTCTAGTCTATCAATGAAAATACCTTATAATATAACGTAATATGCAGGGTATCATTGAAAATACCTTATAATATATCGTAACTTGTAGTGTATCAATGAAAATACCTTCTCATATAACGTAATATGCAGTGTATCATTGAAAATACCTTATAATATATAGTAGTTTATCATTGAAAATACCTTATAATATAATGTAATATGCTGTGTATCATTGAAAATACCTTATAATATATCGTAATTTGTATTGTATCATTGAAAATACATTATAGTATAACGTAATATGCAGTGCATCAATGAAAATACCTTATAATATCACGTAATATGCAGTGTATCATTGAAAATACCTTATAATATAACGTAATATGCAGGGTATCATTGAAAATACCTTATAATATATCGTAATTTGTAGTGTATCATTGAAAATACCTTATAATATAACGTAATATGCAGGGTATCATTGAAAATACCTTATAATATATCGTAATTTGTAGTGTATCAATGAAAATACCTTCTCATATAACGTAATATGCAGTGTATCATTGAAAATACCTTATAATATATCGTAATTTGTAGTGTATCTTTGAAAATACCTTATAATATATCGTAATTTGTAGTGTATCTTTGAAAATACCTTATAATATAACGTAATATGCAGTGTATCATAGAAAATACCTTATAATATATAGCAGTTTATCATTGAAAATACCTTATAATATAACTTAATATGCAGGGTATCATTGAAAATACCTTATAATATATCGTAATTTGTAGTGTATCATTGAAAATACCTTAGAATATATGGTAATTCTTGTCTATCAATGAAAATACCTTATAATATAACGTAATATGCAGTGTATCATTGAAAATCCCTTATAATATATAGTAGTTTATCATTGAAAATACCTTATAGTATAACGTAATATGCAGTGCATCATTGAAAATACCTTATAATATAACGTAATATGCAGTGTATCATTGAAAATACCTTATAATATATAGCAGTTTATCATTGAAAATACCTTTTAATATATAGCAGTTTATCATTGAAAATACCTTTTAATATAACTTAATATGCAGTGTATCATTGAAAATACCTTATGATATAACGTAATATGCAGTGTATCATTGAAAATACCTTAGAATATATGGTAATTCTAGTCTATCAATGAAAATACCTTATAATATAACGTAATATGCAGGTTATCATTGAAAATACCTTATAATATATAGCAGTTTATCATTGAAAATACCTTTTAATATAACTTAATATGCAGTGTATCATTGAAAATACCTTATGATATAACGTAATATGCAGTGTATCATTGAAAATACCTTATAATATATAGCAGTTTATCATTGAAAATACCTTATGATATAACGTAATATGCAGTGTATCATTGAAAATACCTTAGAATATATGGTAATTCTAGTCTATCAATGAAAATACCTTATAATATAACGTAATATGCAGGTTATCATTGAAAATACCTTATAATATATAGCAGTTTATCATTGAAAATACCTTATAATACAACTTAATATGCAGGGTATCATTGAAAATACCTTATAATATATCGTAATTTGTAGTGTATCATTGAAAATACCTTATAATATATCGTTATTTGTAGTGTATCTTTGAAAATACCTTATAATATAACGTAATATGCAGTGTATCATTGAAAATCCCTTATAATATATAGTAGTTTATCATTGAAAATACCTTATAATATAACGTAATATGCAGGGTATCATTGAAAATACCTTATAATATATCGTAATTTGTAGTGAATCATTGAAAATACCTTATAATATAACGTAATATGCAGTGTATCATTGAAAATACCTTATAATATATCGTAATTTGTAGTGTATCATTGAAAATACCTTAGAATATATGGTAATTCTAGTCTATCAATGAAAATACCTTATAATATAACGTAATATGCAGTGTATCATTGAAAATACCTTATAATATATAGTAGTTTATCATTGAAAATACCTTATAGTATAACGTAATATGCAGTGCATAATTGAAAATACCTTATAATATATAGCAGTTTATCATTGAAAATACCTTATAATATAACTTAATATGCAGGGTATCATTGAAAATACCTTATAATATATCGTAATTTGTAGTGTATCATTGAAAATACCTTAGAATATATGGTAATTCTAGTCTATCCATGAAAATACCTTATAATATAACGTAATATGCAGTGTATCATTGAAAATACCTTATAATATATAGTAGTTTATCATTGAAAATACCTTATAGTATAACGTAATATGCAGTGCATCATTGAAAATACCTTATAATATAACGTAATATGCAGTGTATCATTGAAAATACCTTTTAATATATAGTAGTTTATCATTGAAAATACCTTATAATATAACGTAATATGCAGGGTATCATTGAAAATACCTTTTAATATAACTTAATATGCAGTGTATCATTGAAAATACCTTATGATATAACGTAATATGCAGTGTATCATTGAAAATACCTTATAATATATAGCAGTTTATCATTGAAAATACCTTATGATATAACGTAATATGCAGTGTATCATTGAAAATACCTTAGAATATATGGTAATTCTAGTCTATCAATGAAAATACCTTATAATATAACGTAATATGCAGGTTATCATTGAAAATACCTTATAATATATAGCAGTTTATCATTGAAAATACCTTATAATACAACTTAATATGCAGGGTATCATTGAAAATACCTTATAATATATCGTAATTTGTAGTGTATCATTGAAAATACCTTATAATATATCGTTATTTGTAGTGTATCTTTGAAAATACCTTATAATATAACGTAATATGCAGTGTATCATTGAAAATCCCTTATAATATATAGTAGTTTATCATAGAAAATACCTTATAATATAACGTAATATGCAGGGTATCATTGAAAATACCTTATAATATATCGTAATTTGTAGTGAATCATTGAAAATACCTTATAATATAACGTAATATGCAGTGTATCATTGAAAATACCTTATAATATATCGTAATTTGTAGTGTATCATTGAAAATACCTTAGAATATATGGTAATTCTAGTCTATCAATGAAAATACCTTATAATATAACGTAATATGCAGTGTATCATTGAAAATACCTTATAATATATAGTAGTTTATCATTGAAAATACCTTATAGTATAACGTAATATGCAGTGCATAATTGAAAATACCTTATAATATATAGCAGTTTATCATTGAAAATACCTTATAATATAACTTAATATGCAGGGTATCATTGAAAATACCTTATAATATATCGTAATTTGTAGTGTATCATTGAAAATACCTTAGAATATATGGTAATTCTAGTCTATCCATGAAAATACCTTATAATATAACGTAATATGCAGTGTATCATTGAAAATACCTTATAATATATAGTAGTTTATCATTGAAAATACCTTATAGTATAACGTAATATGCAGTGTATCATTGAAAATACCTTATAATATAACGTAATATGCAGTGTATCATTGAAAATACCTTTTAATATATAGTAGTTTATCATTGAAAATACCTTATAATATAACGTAATATGCAGGGTATCATTGAAAATACCTTATAATATATCGTAATTTGTAGTGTATCATTGAAAATACCTTATAATATAACGTAATATGCAGGGTATCATTGAAAATACCTTATAATATATCGTAATTTGTAGTGTATCAATGAAAATACCTTCTCATATAACGTAATATGCAGTGTATCATTGAAAATACCTTATAATATATCGTAATTTGTAGTGTATCATTGAAAATACCTTAGAATATATGGTAATTCTAGTCTATCAATGAAAATACCTTATAATATAACGTAATATGCAGGTTATCATTGAAAATACCTTATAATATATAGCAGTTTATCATTGAAAATACCTTTTAATATAACTTAATATGCAGTGTATCATTGAAAATACCTTATGATATAACGTAATATGCAGTGTATCATTGAAAATACCTTAGAATATATGGTAATTCTAGTCTATCAATGAAAATACCTTATAATATAACGTAATATGCAGGGTATCATTGAAAATACCTTATAATATATCGTAATTTGTAGTGTATCAATGAAAATACCTTCTCATATAACGTAATATGCAGTGTATCATTGAAAATACCTTATAATATATAGTAGTTTATCATTGAAAATACCTTATAATATAATGTAATATGCTGTGTATCATTGAAAATACCTTATAATATATCGTAACTTGTAGTGTATCAATGAAAATACCTTCTCATATAACGTAATATGCAGTGTATCATTGAAAATACCTTATAATATATAGTAGTTTATCATTGAAAATACCTTATAATATAATGTAATATGCTGTGTATCATTGAAAATACCTTATAATATATCGTAATTTGTATTGTATCATTGAAAATACATTATAGTATAACGTAATATGCAGTGCATCAATGAAAATACCTTATAATATCACGTAATATGCAGTGTATCATTGAAAATACCTTATAATATAACGTAATATGCAGGGTATCATTGAAAATACCTTATAATATATCGTAATTTGTAGTGTATCATTGAAAATACCTTATAATATAACGTAATATGCAGGGTATCATTGAAAATACCTTATAATATATCGTAATTTGTAGTGTATCAATGAAAATACCTTCTCATATAACGTAATATGCAGTGTATCATTGAAAATACCTTATAATATATCGTAATTTGTATTGTATCATTGAAAATACCTTATAGTATAACGTAATATGCAGTGTATCATAGAAAATATCTTATAATATATAGCAGTTTATCATTGAAAATACCTTATAATATAACTTAATATGCAGGGTATCATTGAAAATACCTTATAATATATCGTAATTTGTAGTGTATCATTGAAAATACCTTAGAATATATGGTAATTCTTGTCTATCAATGAAAATACCTTATAATATAACGTAATATGCAGTGTATCATTGAAAATCCCTTATAATATATAGTAGTTTATCATTGAAAATACCTTATAGTATAACGTAATATGCAGTGCATCATTGAAAATACCTTATAATATAACGTAATATGCAGTGTATCATTGAAAATACCTTATAATATATAGCAGTTTATCATTGAAAATACCTTATAATATATAGCAGTTTATCATTGAAAATACCTTTTAATATAACTTAATATGCAGTGTATCATTGAAAATACCTTATGATATAACGTAATATGCAGTGTATCATTGAAAATACCTTAGAATATATGGTAATTCTAGTCTATCAATGAAAATACCTTATAATATAACGTAATATGCAGGTTATCATTGAAAATACCTTATAATATATAGCAGTTTATCATTGAAAATACCTTTTAATATAACTTAATATGCAGTGTATCATTGAAAATACCTTATGATATAACGTAATATGCAGTGTATCATTGAAAATACCTTATAATATATAGCAGTTTATCATTGAAAATACCTTATGATATAACGTAATATGCAGTGTATCATTGAAAATACCTTAGAATATATGGTAATTCTAGTCTATCAATGAAAATACCTTATAATATAACGTAATATGCAGTGTATCATTGAAAATACCTTTTAATATATAGTAGTTTATCATTGAAAATACCTTATAATATAATGTAATATGCTGTGTATCATTGAAAATACCTTATAATATATCGTAATTTGTATTGTATCATTGAAAATACCTTATAGTATAACGTAATATGCAGTGTATCATAGAAAATATCTTATAATATATAGCAGTTTATCATTGAAAATACCTTATAATATAACTTAATATGCAGGGTATCATTGAAAATACCTTATAATATATCGTAATTTGTAGTGTATCATTGAAAATACCTTAGAATATATGGTAATTCTTGTCTATCAATGAAAATACCTTATAATATAACGTAATATGCAGTGTATCATTGAAAATCCCTTATAATATATAGTAGTTTATCATTGAAAATACCTTATAATATAACGTATTATGCAGGGTATCATTGAAAATACCTTATAATATATCGTAATTTGTAGTGTATCATTGAAAATACCTTATAATATAACGTAATATGCAGTGTATCATTGAAAATACCTTATAATATATCGTAATTTGTAGTGTATCATTGAAAATACCTTAGAATATATGGTAATTCTAGTCTATCAATGAAAATACCTTATAATATAACGTAATATGCAGTGTATCATTGAAAATACCTTATAATATATAGTAGTTTATCATTGAAAATACCTTATAGTATAACGTAATATGCAGTGCATCATTGAAAATACCTTATAATATAACGTAATATGCAGTGTATCATTGAAAATACCTTTTAATATATAGTAGTTTATCATTGAAAATACCTTATAATATAATGTAATATGCTGCGTATCATTGAAAATACCTTATAATATATCGTAATTTGTATTGTATCATTGAAAATACCTTATAGTATAACGTAATATGCAGTGTATCATAGAAAATATCTTATAATATATAGCAGTTTATCATTGAAAATACCTTATAATATAACGTAATATGCAGGGTATCATTGAAAATACCTTATAATATATCGTAATTTGTAGTGAATCATTGAAAATACCTTAGAATATATGGTAATTCTAGTCTATCCATGAAAATACCTTATAATATAACGTAATATGCAGTGTATCATTGAAAATACCTTATAATATATAGTAGTTTATCATTGAAAATACCTTATAGTATAACGTAATATGCAGTGCATCATTGAAAATACCTTATAATATAACGTAATATGCAGTGTATCATTGAAAATACCTTTTAATATATAGTAGTTTATCATTGAAAATACCTTATAATATAACGTAATATGCAGGGTATCATTGAAAATACCTTATAATATATCGTAATTTGTAGTGTATCATTGAAAATACCTTATAATATAACGTAATATGCAGGGTATCATTGAAAATACCTTATAATATATCGTAATTTGTAGTGTATCAATGAAAATACCTTCTCATATAACGTAATATGCAGTGTATCATTGAAAATACCTTATAATATATCGTAATTTGTAGTGTATCATTGAAAATACCTTAGAATATATGGTAATTCTAGTCTATCAATGAAAATACCTTATAATATAACGTAATATGCAGGTTATCATTGAAAATACCTTATAATATATAGCAGTTTATCATTGAAAATACCTTTTAATATAACTTAATATGCAGTGTATCATTGAAAATACCTTATGATATAACGTAATATGCAGTGTATCATTGAAAATACCTTAGAATATATGGTAATTCTAGTCTATCAATGAAAATACCTTATAATATAACGTAATATGCAGGGTATCATTGAAAATACCTTATAATATATCGTAACTTGTAGTGTATCAATGAAAATACCTTCTCATATAACGTAATATGCAGTGTATCATTGAAAATACCTTATAATATATAGTAGTTTATCATTGAAAATACCTTATAATATAATGTAATATGCTGTGTATCATTGAAAATACCTTATAATATATCGTAACTTGTAGTGTATCAATGAAAATACCTTCTCATATAACGTAATATGCAGTGTATCATTGAAAATACCTTATAATATATAGTAGTTTATCATTGAAAATACCTTATAATATAATGTAATATGCTGTGTATCATTGAAAATACCTTATAATATATCGTAATTTGTATTGTATCATTGAAAATACATTATAGTATAACGTAATATGCAGTGCATCATTGAAAATACCTTATAATATCACGTAATATGCAGTGTATCATTGAAAATACCTTATAATATAACGTAATATGCAGGGTATCATTGAAAATACCTTATAATATATCGTAATTTGTAGTGTATCATTGAAAATACCTTATAATATAACGTAATATGCAGGGTATCATTGAAAATACCTTATAATATATCGTAATTTGTAGTGTATCAATGAAAATACCTTCTCATATAACGTAATATGCAGTGTATCATTGAAAATACCTTATAATATATCGTAATTTGTAGTGTATCATTGAAAATACCTTATAATATATCGTAATTTGTAGTGTATCTTTGAAAATACCTTATAATATAACGTAATATGCAGTGTATCATAGAAAATACCTTATAATATATAGCAGTTTATCATTGAAAATACCTTATAATATAACTTAATATGCAGGGTATCATTGAAAATACCTTATAATATATCGTAATTTGTAGTGTATCATTGAAAATACCTTAGAATATATGGTAATTCTAGTCTATCCATGAAAATACCTTATAATATAACGTAATATGCAGTGTATCATTGAAAATACCTTATAATATATAGTAGTTTATCATTGAAAATACCTTATAGTATAACGTAATATGCAGTGCATCATTGAAAATACCTTATAATATAACGTAATATGCAGTGTATCATTGAAAATACCTTTTAATATATAGTAGTTTATCATTGAAAATACCTTATAATATAATGTAATATGCTGTGTATCATTGAAAATACCTTATAATATATCGTAATTTGTATTGTATCATTGAAAATACCTTATAGTATAACGTAATATGCAGTGTATCATAGAAAATATCTTATAATATATAGCAGTTTATCATTGAAAATACCTTATAATATAACTTAATATGCAGGGTATCATTGAAAATACCTTATAATATATCGTAATTTGTAGTGTATCATTGAAAATACCTTAGAATATATGGTAATTCTTGTCTATCAATGAAAATACCTTATAATATAACGTAATATGCAGTGTATCATTGAAAATCCCTTATAATATATAGTAGTTTATCATTGAAAATACCTTATAGTATAACGTAATATGCAGTGCATCATTGAAAATACCTTATAATATAACGTAATATGCAGTGTATCATTGAAAATACCTTATAATATATAGCAGTTTATCATTGAAAATACCTTATAATATATAGCAGTTTATCATTGAAAATACCTTTTAATATAACTTAATATGCAGTGTATCATTGAAAATACCTTATGATATAACGTAATATGCAGTGTATCATTGAAAATACCTTAGAATATATGGTAATTCTAGTCTATCAATGAAAATACCTTATAATATAACGTAATATGCAGGTTATCATTGAAAATACCTTATAATATATAGCAGTTTATCATTGAAAATACCTTTTAATATAACTTAATATGCAGTGTATCATTGAAAATACCTTATGATATAACGTAATATGCAGTGTATCATTGAAAATACCTTATAATATATAGCAGTTTATCATTGAAAATACCTTATGATATAACGTAATATGCAGTGTATCATTGAAAATACCTTAGAATATATGGTAATTCTAGTCTATCAATGAAAATACCTTATAATATAACGTAATATGCAGTGTATCATTGAAAATACCTTTTAATATATAGTAGTTTATCATTGAAAATACCTTATAATATAATGTAATATGCTGTGTATCATTGAAAATACCTTATAATATATCGTAATTTGTATTGTATCATTGAAAATACCTTATAGTATAACGTAATATGCAGTGTATCATAGAAAATATCTTATAATATATAGCAGTTTATCATTGAAAATACCTTATAATATAACTTAATATGCAGGGTATCATTGAAAATACCTTATAATATATCGTAATTTGTAGTGTATCATTGAAAATACCTTAGAATATATGGTAATTCTTGTCTATCAATGAAAATACCTTATAATATAACGTAATATGCAGTGTATCATTGAAAATCCCTTATAATATATAGTAGTTTATCATAGAAAATACCTTATAATATAACGTATTATGCAGGGTATCATTGAAAATACCTTATAATATATCGTAATTTGTAGTGTATCATTGAAAATACCTTATAATATAACGTAATATGCAGTGTATCATTGAAAATACCTTATAATATATCGTAATTTGTAGTGTATCATTGAAAATACCTTAGAATATATGGTAATTCTAGTCTATCAATGAAAATACCTTATAATATAACGTAATATGCAGTGTATCATTGAAAATACCTTATAATATATAGTAGTTTATCATTGAAAATACCTTATAGTATAACGTAATATGCAGTGCATCATTGAAAATACCTTATAATATAACGTAATATGCAGTGTATCATTGAAAATACCTTTTAATATATAGTAGTTTATCATTGAAAATACCTTATAATATAATGTAATATGCTGCGTATCATTGAAAATACCTTATAATATATCGTAATTTGTATTGTATCATTGAAAATACCTTATAGTATAACGTAATATGCAGTGTATCATAGAAAATATCTTATAATATATAGCAGTTTATCATTGAAAATACCTTATAATATAACTTAATATGCAGGGTATCATTGAAAATACCTTATAATATATCGTAATTTGTAGTGTATCATTGAAAATACCTTAGAATATATGGTAATTCTTGTCTATCAATGAAAATACCTTATAATATAACGTAATATGCAGTGTATCATTGAAAATCCCTTATAATATATAGTAGTTTATCATTGAAAATACCTTATAATATAACTTAATATGCAGGGTATCATTGAAAATACCTTATAATATATCGTAATTTGTAGTGTATCATTGAAAATACCTTAGAATATATGGTAATTCTTGTCTATCAATGAAAATACCTTATAATATAACGTAATATGCAGTGTATCATTGAAAATCCCTTATAATATATAGTAGTTTATCATTGAAAATACCTTATAGTATAACGTAATATGCAGTGCATCATTGAAAATACCTTATAATATAACGTAATATGCAGTGTATCATTGAAAATACCTTATAATATATAGCAGTTTATCATTGAAAATACCTTTTAATATATAGCAGTTTATCATTGAAAATACCTTTTAATATAACTTAATATGCAGTGTATCATTGAAAATACCTTATGATATAACGTAATATGCAGTGTATCATTGAAAATACCTTAGAATATATGGTAATTCTAGTCTATCAATGAAAATACCTTATAATATAACGTAATATGCAGGTTATCATTGAAAATACCTTATAATATATAGCAGTTTATCATTGAAAATACCTTTTAATATAACTTAATATGCAGTGTATCATTGAAAATACCTTATGATATAACGTAATATGCAGTGTATCATTGAAAATACCTTATAATATATAGCAGTTTATCATTGAAAATACCTTATGATATAACGTAATATGCAGTGTATCATTGAAAATACCTTAGAATATATGGTAATTCTAGTCTATCAATGAAAATACCTTATAATATAACGTAATATGCAGTGTATCATTGAAAATACCTTTTAATATATAGTAGTTTATCATTGAAAATACCTTATAATATAATGTAATATGCTGTGTATCATTGAAAATACCTTATAATATATCGTAATTTGTATTGTATCATTGAAAATACCTTATAGTATAACGTAATATGCAGTGTATCATAGAAAATATCTTATAATATATAGCAGTTTATCATTGAAAATACCTTATAATATAACTTAATATGCAGGGTATCATTGAAAATACCTTATAATATATCGTAATTTGTAGTGTATCATTGAAAATACCTTAGAATATATGGTAATTCTTGTCTATCAATGAAAATACCTTATAATATAACGTAATATGCAGTGTATCATTGAAAATCCCTTATAATATATAGTAGTTTATCATAGAAAATACCTTATAATATAACGTATTATGCAGGGTATCATTGAAAATACCTTATAATATATCGTAATTTGTAGTGTATCATTGAAAATACCTTATAATATAACGTAATATGCAGTGTATCATTGAAAATACCTTATAATATATCGTAATTTGTAGTGTATCATTGAAAATACCTTAGAATATATGGTAATTCTAGTCTATCAATGAAAATACCTTATAATATAACGTAATATGCAGTGTATCATTGAAAATACCTTATAATATATAGTAGTTTATCATTGAAAATACCTTATAGTATAACGTAATATGCAGTGCATCATTGAAAATACCTTATAATATAACGTAATATGCAGTGTATCATTGAAAATACCTTTTAATATATAGTAGTTTATCATTGAAAATACCTTATAATATAATGTAATATGCTGTGTATCATTGAAAATACCTTATAATATATCGTAATTTGTATTGTATCATTGAAAATACCTTATAGTATAACGTAATATGCAGTGTATCATAGAAAATATCTTATAATATATAGCAGTTTATCATTGAAAATACCTTATAATATAACTTAATATGCAGGGTATCATTGAAAATACCTTATAATATATCGTAATTTGTAGTGTATCATTGAAAATACCTTAGAATATATGGTAATTCTTGTCTATCAATGAAAATACCTTATAATATAACGTAATATGCAGTGTATCATTGAAAATCCCTTATAATATATAGTAGTTTATCATTGAAAATACCTTATAGTATAACGTAATATGCAGTGCATCATTGAAAATACCTTATAATATAACGTAATATGCAGTGTATCATTGAAAATACCTTATAATATATAGCAGTTTATCATTGAAAATACCTTATAATATATAGCAGTTTATCATTGAAAATACCTTTTAATATAACTTAATATGCAGTGTATCATTGAAAATACCTTATGATATAACGTAATATGCAGTGTATCATTGAAAATACCTTAGAATATATGGTAATTCTAGTCTATCAATGAAAATACCTTATAATATAACGTAATATGCAGGTTATCATTGAAAATACCTTATAATATATAGCAGTTTATCATTGAAAATACCTTATAATATAACTTAATATGCAGTGTATCATTGAAAATACCTTATGATATAACGTAATATGCAGTGTATCATTGAAAATACCTTATAATATATAGCAGTTTATCATTGAAAATACCTTATGATATAACGTAATATGCAGTGTATCATTGAAAATACCTTAGAATATATGGTAATTCTAGTCTATCAATGAAAATACCTTATAATATAACGTAATATGCAGTGTATCATTGAAAATACCTTTTAATATATAGTAGTTTATCATTGAAAATACCTTATAATATAATGTAATATGCTGTGTATCATTGAAAATACCTTATAATATATCGTAATTTGTATTGTATCATTGAAAATACCTTATAGTATAACGTAATATGCAGTGTATCATAGAAAATATCTTATAATATATAGCAGTTTATCATTGAAAATACCTTATAATATAACTTAATATGCAGGGTATCATTGAAAATACCTTATAATATATCGTAATTTGTAGTGTATCATTGAAAATACCTTAGAATATATGGTAATTCTTGTCTATCAATGAAAATACCTTATAATATAACGTAATATGCAGTGTATCATTGAAAATCCCTTATAATATATAGTAGTTTATCATAGAAAATACCTTATAATATAACGTATTATGCAGGGTATCATTGAAAATACCTTATAATATATCGTAATTTGTAGTGTATCATTGAAAATACCTTATAATATAACGTAATATGCAGTGTATCATTGAAAATACCTTATAATATATCGTAATTTGTAGTGTATCATTGAAAATACCTTAGAATATATGGTAATTCTAGTCTATCAATGAAAATACCTTATAATATAACGTAATATGCAGTGTATCATTGAAAATACCTTATAATATATAGTAGTTTATCATTGAAAATACCTTATAGTATAACGTAATATGCAGTGCATCATTGAAAATACCTTATAATATAACGTAATATGCAGTGTATCATTGAAAATACCTTTTAATATATAGTAGTTTATCATTGAAAATACCTTATAATATAATGTAATATGCTGCGTATCATTGAAAATACCTTATAATATATCGTAATTTGTATTGTATCATTGAAAATACCTTATAGTATAACGTAATATGCAGTGTATCATAGAAAATATCTTATAATATATAGCAGTTTATCATTGAAAATACCTTATAATATAACTTAATATGCAGGGTATCATTGAAAATACCTTATAATATATCGTAATTTGTAGTGTATCATTGAAAATACCTTAGAATATATGGTAATTCTTGTCTATCAATGAAAATACCTTATAATATAACGTAATATGCAGTGTATCATTGAAAATACCTTATAATATATAGTAGTTTATCATTGAAAATACCTTATAATATAACTTAATATGCAGGGTATCATTGAAAATACCTTATAATATATCGTAATTTGTAGTGTATCATTGAAAATACCTTAGAATATATGGTAATTCTTGTCTATCAATGAAAATACCTTATAATATAACGTAATATGCAGTGTATCATTGAAAATCCCTTATAATATATAGTAGTTTATCATTGAAAATACCTTATAGTATAACGTAATATGCAGTGCATCATTGAAAATACCTTATAATATAACGTAATATGCAGTGTATCATTGAAAATACCTTATAATATATAGCAGTTTATCATTGAAAATACCTTTTAATATATAGCAGTTTATCATTGAAAATACCTTTTAATATAACTTAATATGCAGTGTATCATTGAAAATACCTTATGATATAACGTAATATGCAGTGTATCATTGAAAATACCTTAGAATATATGGTAATTCTAGTCTATCAATGAAAATACCTTATAATATAACGTAATATGCTGGTTATCATTGAAAATACCTTATAATATATAGCAGTTTATCATTGAAAATACCTTTTAATATAACTTAATATGCAGTGTATCATTGAAAATACCTTATGATATAACGTAATATGCAGTGTATCATTGAAAATACCTTATAATATATAGCAGTTTATCATTGAAAATACCTTATGATATAACGTAATATGCAGTGTATCATTGAAAATACCTTAGAATATATGGTAATTCTAGTCTATCAATGAAAATACCTTATAATATAACGTAATATGCAGTGTATCATTGAAAATACCTTTTAATATATAGTAGTTTATCATTGAAAATACCTTATAATATAATGTAATATGCTGTGTATCATTGAAAATACCTTATAATATATCGTAATTTGTATTGTATCATTGAAAATACCTTATAGTATAACGTAATATGCAGTGTATCATAGAAAATATCTTATAATATATAGCAGTTTATCATTGAAAATACCTTATAATATAACTTAATATGCAGGGTATCATTGAAAATACCTTATAATATATCGTAATTTGTAGTGTATCATTGAAAATACCTTAGAATATATGGTAATTCTTGTCTATCAATGAAAATACCTTATAATATAACGTAATATGCAGTGTATCATTGAAAATCCCTTATAATATATAGTAGTTTATCATAGAAAATACCTTATAATATAACGTATTATGCAGGGTATCATTGAAAATACCTTATAATATATCGTAATTTGTAGTGTATCATTGAAAATACCTTATAATATAACGTAATATGCAGTGTATCATTGAAAATACCTTATAATATATCGTAATTTGTAGTGTATCATTGAAAATACCTTAGAATATATGGTAATTCTAGTCTATCAATGAAAATACCTTATAATATAACGTAATATGCAGTGTATCATTGAAAATACCTTATAATATATAGTAGTTTATCATTGAAAATACCTTATAGTATAACGTAATATGCAGTGCATCATTGAAAATACCTTATAATATAACGTAATATGCAGTGTATCATTGAAAATACCTTATAATATATAGTAGTTTATCATTGAAAATACCTTATAATATAATGTAATATGCTGTGTATCATTGAAAATACCTTATAATATATCGTAATTTGTATTGTATCATTGAAAATACCTTATAGTATAACGTAATATGCAGTGTATCATAGAAAATATCTTATAATATATAGCAGTTTATCATTGAAAATACCTTATAATATAACTTAATATGCAGGGTATCATTGAAAATACCTTATAATATATCGTAATTTGTAGTGTATCATTGAAAATACCTTAGAATATATGGTAATTCTTGTCTATCAATGAAAATACCTTATAATATAACGTAATATGCAGTGTATCATTGAAAATACCTTATAATATATAGTAGTTTATCATTGAAAATACCTTATAGTATAACGTAATATGCAGTGCATCATTGAAAATACCTTATAATATAACGTAATATGCAGTGTATCATTGAAAATACCTTATAATATATCGTAATTTGCATTGTATCATTGAAAATACCTTATAGTATAACGTAATATGCAGTGCATCATTGAAAATACCTTATAATATCACGTAATATGCAGTGTATCATTGAAAATACCTTATAATTTAACGTAATATGCAGGTTATCATTGAAAATACCTTATAATATATCGTAATTTGTAGTGTATCATTGAAAATAAATTATAATATAACGTAATATGCAGTGTATCATTGAAAATACCTTATAATATAACGTAATATGCAGTGTATCATTGAAAATACCTTATAATATATCGTAATTTGTAGTGTATCAATGAAAATACCTTCTCATATAACGTAATATGCAGTGTATCATTGAAAATACCTTATAATATATCGTAATTTGTAGTGTATCTTTGAAAATACCTTATAATATATCGTAATTTGTAGTGTATCTTTGAAAATACCTTATAATATAACGTAATATGCAGTGTATCATAGAAAATACCTTATAATATATAGCAGTTTATCATTGAAAATACCTTAGAATATATGGTAATTCTAGTCTATCAATGAAAATACCTTATAATATAACGTAATATGCAGGGTATCATTGAAAATACCTTATAATATATCGTAACTTGTAGTGTATCAATGAAAATACCTTCTCATATAACGTAATATGCAGTGTATCATTGAAAATACCTTATAATATATAGTAGTTTATCATTGAAAATACCTTATAATATAATGTAATATGCTGTGTATCATTGAAAATACCTTATAATATATCGTAATTTGTATTGTATCATTGAAAATACATTATAGTATAACGTAATATGCAGTGCATCATTGAAAATACCTTATAATATCACGTAATATGCAGTGTATCATTGAAAATTCCTTATAATATAACGTAATATGCAGGGTATCATTGAAAATACCTTATAATATATAGCAGTTTATCATTGAAAATACCTTTTAATATAACTTAATATGCAGTGTATCATTGAAAATACCTTATGATATAACGTAATATGCAGTGTATCATTGAAAATACCTTAGAATATATGGTAATTCTAGTCTATCAATGAAAATACCTTATAATATAACGTAATATGCAGGGTATCATTGAAAATACCTTATAATATATCGTAATTTGTAGTGTATCATTGAAAATACCTTATAATATAACGTAATATGCAGTGTATCATTGAAAATACCTTTTAATATAACTTAATATGCAGTGTATCATTGAAAATACCTTATAATATATCGTAATTTGTAGTGTATCATTGAAAATACCTTAGAATATATGGTAATTCTAGTCTATCAATGAAAATACCTTATAATATAACGTAATATGCAGTGTATCATTGAAAATACCTTATAATATATAGTAGTTTATCATTGAAAATACCTTATAGTATAACGTAATATGCAGTGCATCATTGAAAATACCTTATAATATAACGTAATATGCAGTGTATCATTGAAAATACCTTATAATATATAGTAGTTTATCATTGAAAATACCTTATAATATAATGTAATATGCTGTGTATCATTGAAAATACCTTATAATATATCGTAATTTGTATTGTATCATTGAAAATACCTTATAGTATAACGTAATATGCAGTGTATCATAGAAAATATCTTATAATATATAGCAGTTTATCATTGAAAATACCTTATAATATAACTTAATATGCAGGGTATCATTGAAAATACCTTATAATATATCGTAATTTGTAGTGTATCATTGAAAATACCTTAGAATATATGGTAATTCTTGTCTATCAATGAAAATACCTTATAATATAACGTAATATGCAGTGTATCATTGAAAATCCCTTATAATATATAGTAGTTTATCATTGAAAATACCTTATAGTATAACGTAATATGCAGTGCATCATTGAAAATACCTTATAATATAACGTAATATGCAGTGTATCATTGAAAATACCTTTTAATATATAGTAGTTTATCATTGAAAATACCTTATAATATAATGTAATATGCTGTGTATCATTGAAAATCCCTTATAATATATAGTAGTTTATCATTGAAAATACCTTATAGTATAACGTAATATGCAGTGCATCATTGAAAATACCATATAATATAACGTAATATGCAGTGTATCATTGAAAATACCTTATAATATATAGCAGTTTATCATTTAAAATACCTTTTAATATATAGCAGTTTATCATTGAAAATACCTTTTAATATAACTTAATATGCAGTGTATCATTGAAAATACCTTATGATATAACGTAATATGCAGTGTATCATTGAAAATACCTTAGAATATATGGTAATTCTAGTCTATCAATGAAAATACCTTATAATATAACGTAATATGCAGGTTATCATTGAAAATACCTTATAATATATAGCAGTTTATCATTGAAAATACCTTTTAACATAACTTAATATGCAGTGTATCATTGAAAATACCTTATGATATAACGTAATATGCAGTGTATCATTGAAAATACCTTAGAATATATGGTAATTCTAGTCTATCAATGAAAATACCTTATAATGTAACGTAATATGCAGGGTATCATTGAAAATACCTTATAATATATCGTAACTTGTAGTGTATCAATGAAAATACCTTCTCATATAACGTAATATGCAGTGTATCATTGAAAATACCTTATAATATATAGTAGTTTATCATTGAAAATACCTTATAATATAATGTAATATGCTGTGTATCATTGAAAATACCTTATAATATATCGTAATTTGTATTGTATCATTGAAAATACATTATAGTATAACGTAATATGCAGTGCATCAATGAAAATATCTTATAATATATAGCAGTTTATCATTGAAAATACCTTATAATATAACTTAATATGCAGGGTATCATTGAAAATACCTTATAATATATCGTAATTTGTAGTGTATCATTGAAAATACCTTAGAATATATGGTAATTCTTGTCTATCAATGAAAATACCTTATAATATAACGTAATATGCAGTGTATCATTGAAAATCCCTTATAATATATAGTAGTTTATCATTGAAAATACCTTATAGTATATAGCAGTTTATCATTGAAAATACCTTATAATATAACTTAATATGCAGGGTATCATTGAAAATACCTTATAATATATCGTAATTTGTAGTGTATCATTGAAAATACCTTATAATATATCGTTATTTGTAGTGTATCTTTGAAAATACCTTATAATATAACGTAATATGCAGTGTATCATTGAAAATCCCTTATAATATATAGTAGTTTATCATAGAAAATACCTTATAATATAACGTATTATGCAGGGTATCATTGAAAATACCTTATAATATATCGTAATTTGTAGTGTATCATTGAAAATACCTTATAATATAACGTAATATGCAGTGTATCATTGAAAATACCTTATAATATATCGTAATTTGTAGTGTATCATTGAAAATACCTTAGAATATATGGTAATTCTAGTCTATCAATGAAAATACCTTATAATATAACGTAATATGCAGTGTATCATTGAAAATACCTTATAATATATAGTAGTTTATCATTGAAAATACCTTATAGTATAACGTAATATGCAGTGCATCGTTGAAAATACCTTATAATATAACGTAATATGCAGTGTATCATTGAAAATACCTTTTAATATATAGTAGTTTATCATTGAAAATACCTTATAATATAATGTAATATGCTGTGTATCATTGAAAATACCTTATAATATATCGTAATTTGTATTGTATCATTGAAAATACCTTATAGTATAACGTAATATGCAGTGTATCATAGAAAATATCTTATAATATATAGCAGTTTATCATTGAAAATACCTTATAATATAACTTAATATGCAGGGTATCATTGAAAATACCTTATAATATATCGTAATTTGTAGTGTATCATTGAAAATACCTTAGAATATATGGTAATTCTTGTCTATCAATGAAAATACCTTATAATATAACGTAATATGCAGTGTATCATTGAAAATCCCTTATAATATATAGTAGTTTATCATAGAAAATACCTTATAATATAACGTATTATGCAGGGTATCATTGAAAATACCTTATAATATATCGTAATTTGTAGTGTATCATTGAAAATACCTTATAATATAACGTAATATGCAGTGTATCATTGAAAATACCTTATAATATATCGTAATTTGTAGTGTATCATTGAAAATACCTTAGAATATATGGTAATTCTAGTCTATCAATGAAAATACCTTATAATATAACGTAATATGCAGTGTATCATTGAAAATACCTTATAATATATAGTAGTTTATCATTGAAAATACCTTATAGTATAACGTAATATGCAGTGCATCATTGAAAATACCTTATAATATAACGTAATATGCAGTGTATCATTGAAAATACCTTATAATATATAGTAGTTTATCATTGAAAATACCTTATAATATAATGTAATATGCTGCGTATCATTGAAAATACCTTATAATATATCGTAATTTGTATTGTATCATTGAAAATACCTTATAGTATAACGTAATATGCAGTGTATCATAGAAAATATCTTATAATATATAGCAGTTTATCATTGAAAATACCTTATAATATAACTTAATATGCAGGGTATCATTGAAAATACCTTATAATATATCGTAATTTGTAGTGTATCATTGAAAATACCTTAGAATATATGGTAATTCTTGTCTATCAATGAAAATACCTTATAATATAACGTAATATGCAGTGTATCATTGAAAATCCCTTATAATATATAGTAGTTTATCATTGAAAATACCTTATAGTATAACGTAATATGCAGTGTATCATTGAAAATACCTTATAATATAACGTAATATGCAGTGTATCATTGAAAATACCTTATAATATATCGTAATTTGCATTGTATCATTGAAAATACCTTATAGTATAACGTAATATGCAGTGCATCATTGAAAATACCTTATAATATAACGTAATATGCAGTGTATCATTGAAAATACCTTATAATTTAACGTAATATGCAGGTTATCATTGAAAATACCTTATAATATATCGTAATTTGTAGTGTATCATTGAAAATAAATTATAATATAACGTAATATGCAGTGTATCATTGAAAATACCTTATAATATAACGTAATATGCAGTGTATCATTGAAAATACCTTATAATATATCGTAATTTGTAGTGTATCAATGAAAATACCTTCTCATATAACGTAATATGCAGTGTATCATTGAAAATACCTTATAATATATCGTAATTTGTAGTGTATCTTTGAAAATACCTTATAATATATCGTAATTTGTAGTGTATCATTGAAAATACCTTATAATATAACGTAATATGCAGTGTATCATAGAAAATACCTTATAATATATAGCAGTTTATCATTGAAAATACCTTAGAATATATGGTAATTCTAGTCTATCAATGAAAATACCTTATAATATAACGTAATATGCAGGGTATCATTGAAAATACCTTATAATATATCGTAACTTGTAGTGTATCAATGAAAATACCTTCTCATATAACGTAATATGCAGTGTATCATTGAAAATACCTTATAATATATAGTAGTTTATCATTGAAAATACCTTATAATATAATGTAATATGCTGTGTATCATTGAAAATACCTTATAATATATCGTAATTTGTATTGTATCATTGAAAATACATTATAGTATAACGTAATATGCAGTGCATCAATGAAAATACCTTATAATATCACGTAATATGCAGTGTATCATTGAAAATTCCTTATAATATAACGTAATATGCAGGGTATCATTGAAAATACCTTATAATATATAGCAGTTTATCATTGAAAATACCTTTTAATATAACTTAATATGCAGTGTATCATTGAAAATACCTTATGATATAACGTAATATGCAGTGTATCATTGAAAATACCTTAGAATATATGGTAATTCTAGTCTATCAATGAAAATACCTTATAATATAACGTAATATGCAGGGTATCATTGAAAATACCTTATAATATGTCGTAATTTGTAGTGTATCTTTGAAAATACCTTATAATATAACGTAATATGCAGTGTATCATTGAAAATACCTTTTAATATAACTTAATATGCAGTGTATCATTGAAAATACCTTATAATATATCGTAATTTGTAGTGTATCATTGAAAATACCTTAGAATATATGGTAATTCTAGTCTATCAATGAAAATACCTTATAATATAACGTAATATGCAGTGTATCATTGAAAATACCTTATAATATATAGTAGTTTATCATTGAAAATACCTTATAGTATAACGTAATATGCAGTGCATCATTGAAAATACCTTATAATATAACGTAATATGCAGTGTATCATTGAAAATACCTTTTAATATATAGTAGTTTATCATTGAAAATACCTTATAATATAATGTAATATGCTGTGTATCATTGAAAATACCTTATAATATATCGTAATTTGTATTGTATCATTGAAAATACCTTATAGTATAACGTAATATGCAGTGTATCATAGAAAATATCTTATAATATATAGCAGTTTATCATTGAAAATACCTTATAATATAACTTAATATGCAGGGTATCATTGAAAATACCTTATAATATATCGTAATTTGTAGTGTATCATTGAAAATACCTTAGAATATATGGTAATTCTTGTCTATCAATGAAAATACCTTATAATATAACGTAATATGCAGTGTATCATTGAAAATCCCTTATAATATATAGTAGTTTATCATTGAAAATACCTTATAGTATAACGTAATATGCAGTGCATCATTGAAAATACCTTATAATATAACGTAATATGCAGTGTATCATTGAAAATACCTTATAATATATCGTAATTTGTAGTGTATCATTGAAAATAAATTATAATATAACGTAATATGCAGTGTATCATTGAAAATACCTTATAATATAACGTAATATGCAGGGTATCATTGAAAATACCTTATAATATATCGTAATTTGTAGTGTATCAATGAAAATACCTTCTCATATAACGTAATATGCAGTGTATCATTGAAAATACCTTATAATATATCGTAATTTGTAGTGTATCTTTGAAAATACCTTATAATATATCGTAATTTGTAGTGTATCTTTGAAAATACCTTATAATATAACGTAATATGCAGTGTATCATAGAAAATACCTTATAATATATAGCAGTTTATCATTGAAAATACCTTAGAATATATGGTAATTCTAGTCTATCAATGAAAATACCTTATAATATAACGTAATATGCAGGGTATCATTGAAAATACCTTATAATATATCGTAACTTGTAGTGTATCAATGAAAATACCTTCTCATATAACGTAATATGCAGTGTATCATTGAAAATACCTTATAATATATAGTAGTTTATCATTGAAAATACCTTAGAATATATGGTAATTCTAGTCTATCAATGAAAATACCTTATAATATAACGTAATATGCAGTGTATCATTGAAAATACCTTATAATATAACGTAATATGCAGTGTATCATTGAAAATACCTTATAATATAACGTAATATGCAGTGCATCATTGAAAATACCTTATAATATAACGTAATATGCAGTGTATCATTGAAAATACCTTTTAATATATAGTAGTTTATCATTGAAAATACCTTATAATATAATGTAATATGCTGTGTATCATTGAAAATACCTTATAATATATCGTAATTTGTATTGTATCATTGAAAATACCTTATAGTATAACGTAATATGCAGTGTATCATACAAAATATCTTATAATATATAGCAGTTTATCATTGAAAATACCTTATAATATAACTTAATATGCAGGGTATCATTGAAAATACCTTATAATATATCGTAATATGCAGTGTATCATTGAAAATACCTTATGATATAACGTAATATGCAGTGTATCATTGAAAATACCTTATAATATATAGTAGTTTATCATTGAAAATACCTTATAATATAATGTAATATGCTGTGTATCATTGAAAATACCTTATAATATATCGTAATTTGTATTGTATCATTGAAAATACCTTATAGTATAACGTAATATGCAGTGCATCAATGAAAATACCTTATAATATCACGTAATATGCAGTGTATCATTGAAAATACCTTATAATATAACGTAATATGCAGGGTATCATTGAAAATACCTGATAATATATAGCAGTTTATCATTGAAAATACCTTTTAATATAACTTAATATGCAGTGTATCATTGAAAATACCTTATGATATAACGTAATATGCAGTGTATCATTGAAAATACCTTATAATATAACGTAATATGCAGTGTATCATTGAAAATACCTTTTAATATATAGTAGTTTATCATTGAAAATACCTTATAATATAATGTAATATGCTGTGTATCATTGAAAATACCTTATAATATATCGTAATTCGTATTGTATCATTGAAAATACCTTATAGTATAACGTAATATGCAGTGTATCATACAAAATATCTTATAATATATAGCAGTTTATCATTGAAAATACCTTATAATATAACTTAATATGCAGGGTATCATTGAAAATACCTTATAATATATCGTAATTTGTAGTGTATCATTGAAAATACCTTAGAATATATGGTAATTCTTGTCTATCAATGAAAATACCTTATAATATAACGTAATATGCAGTGTATCATTGAAAATACCTTATAATATATAGTAGTTTATCATTGAAAATACCTTATAGTATAACGTAATATGCAGTGCATCATTGAAAATACCTTATAATATCACGTAATATGCAGTGTATCATTGAAAATACCTTATAATATAACGTAATATGCAGGGTATCATTGAAAATACCTTATAATATATCGTAATTTGTACTGTATCTTTGAAAATACCTTATAATATAACGTAATATGCAGTGTATCATAGAAAATACCTTATAATATATAGTAGTTTATCATTGAAAATACCTTATAATATAATGTAATATGCTGTGTATCATTGAAAATACCTTATAATATATCGTAATTTGTATTGTATCATTGAAAATACCTTATAGTATATAGTAGTTTATCATTGAAAATACCTTATAATATAATGTAATATGCAGTGTATCATTGAAAATCCCTTATAATATATAGTAGTTTATCATTGAAAATACCTTATAGTATAACGTAATATGCAGTGCATCATTGAAAATACCTTATAATATCACGTAATATGCAGTGTATCATTGAAAATACCTTATAATATAACGTAATATGCAGGGTATCATTGAAAATACCTTATAATATATCGTAATTTGTACTGTATCTTTGAAAATACCTTATAATATAACGTAATATGCAGTGTATCATAGAAAATACCTTATAATATATAGTAGTTTATCATTGAAAATACCTTATAATATAATGTAATATGCTGTGTATCATTGAAAATACCTTATAATATATCGTAATTTGTATTGTATCATTGAAAATACCTTATAGTATAACGTAATATGCAGTGCATCAATGAAAATACCTTATAATATAACGTAATATGCAGTGTATCATTGAAAATACCTTATAATATATAGCAGTTTATCATTGAAAATACCTTTTAATATAACTTAATATGCAGTGTATCATTGAAAATACCTTATGATATAACGTAATATGCAGTGTATCATTGAAAATACCTTATAATATATAGTAGTTTATCATTGAAAATACCTTATAATATAATGTAATATGCTGTGTATCATTGAAAATACCTTATAATATATCGTAATTTGTATTGTATCATTGAAAATACCTTATAGTATAACGTAATATGCAGTGCATCATTGAAAATACCTTATAATATCACGTAATATGCAGTGTATCATTGAAAATACCTTATAATATAACGTAATATGCAGGGTATCATTGAAAATACCTGATAATATATAGCAGTTTATCATTGAAAATACCTTTTAATATAACTTAATATGCAGTGTATCATTGAAAATACCTTATGATATAACGTAATATGCAGTGTATCATTGAAAATACCTTAGAATATATGGTAATTCTAGTCTATCATTGAAAATACCTTATAATATAACGTAATATGCAGGGTATCATTGAAAATACCTTATAATATATCGTAATTTGTAGTGTATCATTGAAAATACCTTATAATATAACGTAATATGCAGTGTATCATTGAAAATACCTTTTAATATAACTTAATATGCAGTGTATCATTGAAAATACCTTATGATATAACGTAATATGCAGTGTATCATTGAAAATACCTTAGAATATATGGTAATTCTAGTCTATCAATGAAAATACCTTATAATATAACGTAATATCCAGGGTATCATTGAAAATACCTTATAATATATCGTAATTTGTAGTGTATCATTGAAAATACCTTATAATATAACGTAATATGCAGTGTATCATTGAAAATACCTTATAATATAACGTAATATGCAGGGTATCATTGAAAATACCTTATAATATATCGTAATTTGTAGTGTATCAATGAAAATACCTTCTCATATAACGTAATATGCAGTGTATCATTGAAAATACCTTATAATATATAGTAGTTTATCTTTGAAAATACCTTATAATATAACGTAATATGCAGTGTATCATAGAAAATACCTTATAATATATAGCAGTTTATCATTGAAAATACCTTATAATACAACTTAATATGCAGGGTATCATTGAAAATACCTTGTAATATATCGTAATTTGTAGTGTATCATTGAAAATACCTTAGAATATATGGTAATTCTTATCTATCAATGAAAATACCTTATAATATAACGTAATATGCAGGGTATCATTGAAAATTCCTTATAATATATCGTAATTTGTAGTGTATCAATGAAAATACCTTCTCATATAACGTAATATGCAGGGTATCATTGAAAATACCTTATAATATATCGTAATTTGTAGTGTATCATTGAAAATACCTTATAATATATCGTTATTTGTAGTGTATCTTTGAAAATACCTTATAATATAACGTAATATGCAGGGTATCATTGAAAATACCTTATAATATAACGTAATATGCAGGGTATCATTGAAAATACCTTATAATATATCGTAATTTGTAGTGTATCAATGAAAATACCTTCTCATATAACGTAATATGCAGTGTATCATTGAAAATACCTTATAATATATCGTAATTTGTAGTGTATCTTTGAAAATACCTTATAATATATCGTAATTTGTAGTGTATCTTTGAAAATACCTTATAATATAACGTAATATGCAGTGTATCATAGAAAATACCTTATAATATATAGCAGTTTATCATTGAAAATACCTTAGAATATATGGTAATTCTAGTCTATCAATGAAAATACCTTATAATATAACGTAATATGCAGGGTATCATTGAAAATACCTTATAATATATCGTAACTTGTAGTGTATCAATGAAAATACCTTCTCATATAACGTAATATGCAGTGTATCATTGAAAATACCTTATAATATATAGTAGTTTATCATTGAAAATACCTTATAATATAATGTAATATGCTGTGTATCATTGAAAATACCTTATAATATATCGTAATTTGTATTGTATCATTGAAAATACATTATAGTATAACGTAATATGCAGTGCATCAATGAAAATACCTTATAATATCACGTAATATGCAGTGTATCATTGAAAATTCCTTATAATATAACGTAATATGCAGGGTATCATTGAAAATACCTTATAATATATAGCAGTTTATCATTGAAAATACCTTTTAATATAACTTAATATGCAGTGTATCATTGAAAATACCTTATGATATAACGTAATATGCAGTGTATCATTGAAAATACCTTAGAATATATGGTAATTCTAGTCTATCAATGAAAATACCTTATAATATAACGTAATATGCAGGGTATCATTGAAAATACCTTATAATATATCGTAATTTGTAGTGTATCATTGAAAATACCTTATAATATAACGTAATATGCAGTGTATCATTGAAAATACCTTATAATATAACGTAATATGCAGTGTATCATTGAAAATACCTTATAATATATCGTAATTTGTAGTGTATCATTGAAAATACCTTAGAATATATGGTAATTCTAGTCTATCAATGAAAATACCTTATATTATAACGTAATATGCAGTGTATCATTGAAAATACCTTATAATATATAGTAGTTTATCATTGAAAATACCTTATAGTATAACGTAATATGCAGTGTATCATTGAAAATACCTTATAATATAACGTAATATGCAGTGTATCATTGAAAATACCTTTTAATATATAGTAGTTTATCATTGAAAATACCTTATAATATAATGTAATATGCTGTGTATCATTGAAAATACCTTATAATATATCGTAATTTGTATTGTGTCATTGAAAATACCTTATAGTATAACGTAATATGCAGTGTATCATAGAAAATACCTTATAATATATAGCAGTTTATCATTGAAAATACCTTATAATATAACTTAATATGCAGGGTATCATTGAAAATACCTTATAATATATCGTAATTTGTAGTGTATCATTGAAAATACCTTAGAATATATGGTAATTCTTGTCTATCAATGAAAATACCTTATAATATAACGTAATATGCAGTGTATCATAGAAAATACCTTATAATATATAGCAGTTTATCATTGAAAATACCTTAGAATATATGGTAATTCTAGTCTATCAATGAAAATACCTTATAATATAACGTAATATGCAGTGTATCATTGAAAATACCTTATAATATAACGTAATATGCAGTGCATCATTGAAAATACCTTATAATATAACGTAATATGCAGTGTATCATTGAAAATACCTTTTAATATATAGTAGTTTATCATTGAAAATACCTTATAATATAATGTAATATGCTGTGTATCATTGAAAATACCTTATAATATATCGTAATTTGTATTGTATCATTGAAAATACCTTATAGTATAACGTAATATGCAGTGTATCATACAAAATATCTTATAATATATAGCAGTTTATCATTGAAAATACCTTATAATATAACTTAATATGCAGGGTATCATTGAAAATACCTTATAATATATCGTAATTTGTAGTGTATCATTGAAAATACCTTAGAATATATGGTAATTCTTGTCTATCAATGAAAATACCTTATAATATAACGTAATATGCAGTGTATCATTGAAAATCCCTTATAATATATAGTAGTTTATCATTGAAAATACCTTATAGTATAACGTAATATGCAGTGTATCATTGAAAATACCTTATAATATCACGTAATATGCAGTGTATCATTGAAAATACCTTATAATATAACGTAATATGCAGGGTATCATTGAAAATACCTTATAATATATCGTAATTTGTACTGTATCTTTGAAAATACCTTATAATATAACGTAATATGCAGTGTATCATAGAAAATACCTTATAATATATAGTAGTTTGTCATTGAAAATACCTTATAATATAATGTAATATGCTGTGTATCATTGAAAATACCTTATAATATATCGTAATTTGTATTGTATCATTGAAAATACCTTATAGTATAACGTAATATGCAGTGCATCAATGAAAATACCTTATAATATAACGTAATATGCAGTGTATCATTGAAAATACCTTATAATATATAGCAGTTTATCATTGAAAATACCTTTTAATATAACTTAATATGCAGTGTATCATTGAAAATACCTTATGATATAACGTAATATGCAGTGTATCATTGAAAATACCTTATAATATATAGTAGTTTATCATTGAAAATACCTTATAATATAATGTAATATGCTGTGTATCATTGAAAATACCTTATAATATATCGTAATTTGTATTGTATCATTGAAAATACCTTATAGTATAACGTAATATGCAGTGCATCAATGAAAATACCTTATAATATCACGTAATATGCAGTGTATCATTGAAAATACCTTATAATATAACGTAATATGCAGGGTATCATTGAAAATACCTGATAATATATAGCAGTTTATCATTGAAAATACCTTTTAATATAACTTAATATGCAGTGTATCATTGAAAATACCTTATGATATAACGTAATATGCAGTGTATCATTGAAAATACCTTAGAATATATGGTAATTCTAGTCTATCAATGAAAATACCTTATAATATAACGTAATATGCAGGGTATCATTGAAAATACCTTATAATATATCGTAATTTGTAGTGTATCATTGAAAATACCTTATAATACAACTTAATATGCAGGGTATCATTGAAAATACCTTGTAATATATCGTAATTTGTAGTGTATCATTGAAAATACCTTATGATATAACGTAATATGCAGTGTATCATTGAAAATACCTTATAATATATAGTAGTTTATCTTTGAAAATACCTTATAATATAACGTAATATGCAGTGTATCATAGAAAATACCTTATAATATATAGCAGTTTATCATTGAAAATACCTTATAATACAACTTAATATGCAGGGTATCATTGAAAATACCTTGTAATATATCGTAATTTGTAGTGTATCATTGAAAATACCTTAGAATATATGGTAATTCTTATCTATCAATGAAAATACCTTATAATATAACGTAATATGCAGGGTATCATTGAAAATTCCTTATAATATATCGTAATTTGTAGTGTATCAATGAAAATACCTTCTCATATAACGTAATATGCAGGGTATCATTGAAAATACCTTATAATATATCGTAATTTGTAGTGTATCATTGAAAATACCTTATAATATATCGTTATTTGTAGTGTATCATTGAAAATACCTTATAATATAACGTAATATGCAGGGTATCATTGAAAATACCTTATAATATATCGTAATTTGTAGTGTATCATTGAAAATACCTTATAGTATAACGTAATATGCAGTGCATCATTGAAAATACCTTATAATATAATGTAATATGCTGTGTATCATTGAAAATACCTTATAATATATCGTAATTTGTATTGTATCATTGAAAATACCTTATAATATATCGTAATTTGTAGTGTATCATTGAAAATACCTTAGAATATATGGTAATTCTTGTCTATCAATGAAAATACCTTATAATATAACGTAATATGCAGTGTATCATTGAAAATCCCTTATAATATATAGTAGTTTATCATAGAAAATACCTTATAATATAACGTATTATGCAGGGTATCATTGAAAATACCTTATAATATATCGTAATTTGTAGTGTATCATTGAAAATACCTTATAATATAACGTAATATGCAGTGTATCATTGAAAATACCTTATAATATATCGTAATTTGTAGTGTATCATTGAAAATACCTTAGAATATATGGTAATTCTAGTCTATCAATGAAAATACCTTATAATATAACGTAATATGCAGTGTATCATTGAAAATACCTTATAATATATAGTAGTTTATCATTGAAAATACCTTATAGTATAACGTAATATGCAGTGCATCATTGAAAATACCTTATAATATAACGTAATATGCAGTGTATCATTGAAAATACCTTTTAATATATAGTAGTTTATCATTGAAAATACCTTATAATATAATGTAATATGCTGCGTATCATTGAAAATACCTTATAATATATCGTAATTTGTATTGTATCATTGAAAATACCTTATAGTATAACGTAATATGCAGTGTATCATAGAAAATATCTTATAATATATAGCAGTTTATCATTGAAAATACCTTATAATATAACTTAATATGCAGGGTATCATTGAAAATACCTTATAATATATCGTAATTTGTAGTGTATCATTGAAAATACCTTAGAATATATGGTAATTCTTGTCTATCAATGAAAATACCTTATAATATAACGTAATATGCAGTGTATCATTGAAAATCCCTTATAATATATAGTAGTTTATCATTGAAAATACCTTATAGTATAACGTAATATGCAGTGCATCATTGAAAATACCTTATAATATAACGTAATATGCAGGGTATCATTGAAAATACCTTATAATATATCGTAATTTGTAGTGTATCAATGAAAATACCTTCTCATATAACGTAATATGCAGTGTATCATTGAAAATACCTTATAATATATCGTAATTTGTAGTGTATCTTTGAAAATACCTTATAATATATCGTAATTTGTAGTGTATCTTTGAAAATACCTTATAATATAACGTAATATGCAGTGTATCATAGAAAATACCTTATAATATATAGCAGTTTATCATTGAAAATACCTTAGAATATATGGTAATTCTAGTCTATCAATGAAAATACCTTATAATATAACGTAATATGCAGTGTATCATTGAAAATACCTTATAATATAACGTAATATGCAGTGCATCATTGAAAATACCTTATAATATAACGTAATATGCAGTGTATCATTGAAAATACCTTTTAATATATAGTAGTTTATCATTGAAAATACCTTATAATATAATGTAATATGCTGTGTATCATTGAAAATACCTTATAATATATCGTAATTTGTATTGTATCATTGAAAATACCTTATAGTATAACGTAATATGCAGTGTATCATACAAAATATCTTATAATATATAGCAGTTTATCATTGAAAATACCTTATAATATAACTTAATATGCAGGGTATCATTGAAAATACCTTATAATATATCGTAATTTGTAGTGTATCATTGAAAATACCTTAGAATATATGGTAATTCTTGTCTATCAATGAAAATACCTTATAATATAACGTAATATGCAGTGTATCATTGAAAATCCCTTATAATATATAGTAGTTTATCATTGAAAATACCTTATAGTATAACGTAATATGCAGTGCATCATTGAAAATACCTTATAATATCACGTAATATGCAGTGTATCATTGAAAATACCTTATAATATAACGTAATATGCAGTGTATCATTGAAAATACCTTATAATATATCGTAATTTGTACTGTATCTTTGAAAATACCTTATAATATAACGTAATATGCAGTGTATCATAGAAAATACCTTATAATATATAGTAGTTTGTCATTGAAAATACCTTATAATATAATGTAATATGCTGTGTATCATTGAAAATACCTTATAATATATCGTAATTTGTATTGTATCATTGAAAATACCTTATAGTATAACGTAATATGCAGTGCATCAATGAAAATACCTTATAATATAACGTAATATGCAGTGTATCATTGAAAATACCTTATAATATATAGCAGTTTATCATTGAAAATACCTTTTAATATAACTTAATATGCAGTGTATCATTGAAAATACCTTATGATATAACGTAATATGCAGTGTATCATTGAAAATACCTTATAATATATAGTAGTTTATCATTGAAAATACCTTATAATATAACGTAATATGCTGTGTATCATTGAAAATACCTTATAATATATCGTAATTTGTATTGTATCATTGAAAATACCTTATAGTATAACGTAATATGCAGTGCATCAATGAAAATACCTTATAATATCACGTAATATGCAGTGTATCATTGAAAATACCTTATAATATAACGTAATATGCAGGGTATCATTGAAAATACCTGATAATATATAGCAGTTTATCATTGAAAATACCTTTTAATATAACTTAATATGCAGTGTATCATTGAAAATACCTTATGATATAACGTAATATGCAGTGTATCATTGAAAATACCTTAGAATATATGGTAATTCTAGTCTATCAATGAAAATACCTTATAATATAACGTAATATGCAGGGTATCATTGAAAATACCTTATAATATATCGTAATTTGTAGTGTATCATTGAAAATACCTTATAATACAACTTAATATGCAGGGTATCATTGAAAATACCTTGTAATATATCGTAATTTGTAGTGTATCATTGAAAATACCTTAGAATATATGGTAATTCTTATCTATCAATGAAAATACCTTATAATATAACGTAATATGCAGGGTATCATTGAAAATTCCTTATGATATAACGTAATATGCAGTGTATCATTGAAAATACCTTAGAATATATGGTAATTCTAGTCTATCAATGAAAATACCTTATAATATAACGTAATATGCAGGTTATCATTGAAAATACCTTATAATATATATAGCAGTTTATCATTGAAAATACCTTTTAATATAACTTAATATGCAGTGTATCATTGAAAATACCTTATGATATAACGTAATATGCAGTGTATCATTGAAAATACCTTAGAATATATGGTAATTCTAGTCTATCAATGAAAATACCTTATAATATAACGTAATATGCAGGGTATCATTGAAAATACCTTATAATATATCGTAACTTGTAGTGTATCAATGAAAATACCTTCTCATATAACGTAATATGCAGTGTATCATTGAAAATACCTTATAATATATAGTAGTTTATCATTGAAAATACCTTATAATATAATGTAATATGCTGTGTATCATTGAAAATACCTTATAATATATCGTAATTTGTATTGTATCATTGAAAATACATTATAGTATAACGTAATATGCAGTGCATCAATGAAAATACCTTATAATATCACGTAATATGCAGTGTATCATTGAAAATACCTTATAATATAACGTAATATGCAGTGTATCATAGAAAATACCTTATAATATATAGTAGTTTATCATTGAAAATACCTTATAATATAATGTAATATGCTGTGTATCATTGAAAATACCTTATAATATATCGTAATTTGTATTGTATCATTGAAAATACCTTATAGTATAACGTAATATGCAGTGCATCAATGAAAATACCTTATAATATAACGTAATATGCAGTGTATCATTGAAAATACCTTATAATATATAGCAGTTTATCATTGAAAATACCTTTTAATATAACTTAATATGCAGTGTATCATTGAAAATACCTTATGATATAACGTAATATGCAGTGTATCATTGAAAATACCTTATAATATATAGTAGTTTATCATTGAAAATACCTTATAATATAATGTAATATGCTGTGTATCATTGAAAATACCTTATAATATATCGTAATTTGTATTGTATCATTGAAAATACCTTATAGTATAACGTAATATGCAGTGCATCAATGAAAATACCTTATAATATCACGTAATATGCAGTGTATCATTGAAAATACCTTATAATATAACGTAATATGCAGGGTATCATTGAAAATACCTGATAATATATAGCAGTTTATCATTGAAAATACCTTTTAATATAACTTAATATGCAGTGTATCATTGAAAATACCTTATGATATAACGTAATATGCAGTGTATCATTGAAAATACCTTAGAATATATGGTAATTCTAGTCTATCAATGAAAATACCTTATAATATAACGTAATATGCAGGGTATCATTGAAAATACCTTATAATATATCGTAATTTGTAGTGTATCATTGAAAATACCTTATAATATAACGTAATATGCAGTGTATCATTGAAAATACCTTTTAATATAACTTAATATGCAGTGTATCATTGAAAATACCTTATGATATAACGTAATATGCAGTGTATCATTGAAAATACCTTAGAATATATGGTAATTCTAGTCTATCAATGAAAATACCTTATAATATAACGTAATATCCAGGGTATCATTGAAAATACCTTATAATATATCGTAATTTGTAGTGTATCATTGAAAATACCTTATAATATAACGTAATATGCAGTGTATCATTGAAAATACCTTATAATATAACGTAATATGCAGGGTATCATTGAAAATACCTTATAATATATCGTAATTTGTAGTGTATCAATGAAAATACCTTCTCATATAACGTAATATGCAGTGTATCATTGATAATACCTTATAATATATAGTAGTTTATCTTTGAAAATACCTTATAATATAACGTAATATGCAGTGTATCATAGAAAATACCTTATAATATATAGCAGTTTATCATTGAAAATACCTTATAATACAACTTAATATGCAGGGTATCATTGAAAATACCTTGTAATATATCGTAATTTGTAGTGTATCATTGAAAATACCTTAGAATATATGGTAATTCTTATCTATCAATGAAAATACCTTATAATATAACGTAATATGCAGGGTATCATTGAAAATACCTTATAATATATCGTAATTTGTAGTGTATCAATGAAAATACCTTCTCATATAACGTAATATGCAGGGTATCATTGAAAATACCTTATAATATATCGTAATTTGTAGTGTATCATTGAAAATACCTTATAATATATCGTTATTTGTAGTGTATCTTTGAAAATACCTTATAATATAACGTAATATGCAGGGTATCATTGAAAATACCTTATAATATATCGTAATTTGTAGTGTATCATTGAAAATACCTTATAGTATAACGTAATATGCAGTGCATCATTGAAAATACCTTATAATATAATGTAATATGCTGTGTATCATTGAAAATACCTTATAATATATCGTAATTTGTATTGTATCATTGAAAATACCTTATAATATATCGTAATTTGTAGTGTATCATTGAAAATACCTTAGAATATATGGTAATTCTTGTCTATCAATGAAAATACCTTATAATATAACGTAATATGCAGTGTATCATTGAAAATCCCTTATAATATATAGTAGTTTATCATAGAAAATACCTTATAATATAACGTATTATGCAGTGCATCATTGAAAATACCTTATAATATAATGTAATATGCTGTGTATCATTGAAAATACCTTATAATATATCGTAATTTGTATTGTATCATTGAAAATACCTTATAATATATCGTAATTTGTAGTGTATCATTGAAAATACCTTAGAATATATGGTAATTCTTGTCTATCAATGAAAATACCTTATAATATAACGTAATATGCAGTGTATCATTGAAAATCCCTTATAATATATAGTAGTTTATCATAGAAAATACCTTATAATATAAGGTATTATGCAGGGTATCATTGAAAATACCTTATAATATATCGTAATTTGTAGTGTATCATTGAAAATACCTTATAATATAACGTAATATGCAGTGTATCATTGAAAATACCTTATAATATATCGTAATTTGTAGTGTATCATTGAAAATACCTTAGAATATATGGTAATTCTTGTCTATCAATGAAAATACCTTATAATATAACGTAATATGCAGTGTATCATTGAAAATACCTTATAATATATAGTAGTTTATCATTGAAAATACCTTATAGTATAACGTAATATGCAGTGCATCATTGAAAATACCTTATAATATAACGTAATATGCAGTGTATCATTGAAAATACCTTTTAATATATAGTAGTTTATCATTGAAAATACCTTATAATATAATGTAATATGCTGCGTATCATTGAAAATACCTTATAATATATCGTAATTTGTATTGTATCATTGAAAATACCTTATAGTATAACGTAATATGCAGTGTATCATAGAAAATATCTTATAATATATAGCAGTTTATCATTGAAAATACCTTATAATATAACTTAATATGCAGGGTATCATTGAAAATACCTTATAATATATCGTAATTTGTAGTGTATCATTGAAAATACCTTAGAATATATGGTAATTCTTGTCTATCAATGAAAATACCTTATAATATAACGTAATATGCAGTGTATCATTGAAAATACCTTATAATATATAGTAGTTTATCATTGAAAATACCTTATAGTATAACGTAATATGCAGTGCATCATTGAAAATACCTTATAATATAACGTAATATGCAGTGTATCATTGAAAATACCTTATAATATATCGTAATTTGCATTGTATCATTGAAAATACCTTATAGTATAACGTAATATGCAGTGCATCATTGAAAATACCTTATAATATCACGTAATATGCAGTGTATCATTGAAAATACCTTATAATTTAACGTAATATGCAGGGTATCATTGAAAATACCTTATAATATATCGTAATTTGTAGTGTATCATTGAAAATAAATTATAATATAACGTAATATGCAGTGTATCATTGAAAATACCTTATAATATAACGTAATATGCAGTGTATCATTGAAAATACCTTATAATATATCGTAATTTGTAGTGTATCAATGAAAATACCTTCTCATATAACGTAATATGCAGTGTATCATTGAAAATACCTTATAATATATCGTAATTTGTAGTGTATCTTTGAAAATACCTTATAATATATCGTAATTTGTAGTGTATCTTTGAAAATACCTTATAATATAACGTAATATGCAGTGTATCATAGAAAATACCTTATAATATATAGCAGTTTATCATTGAAAATACCTTAGAATATATGGTAATTCTAGTCTATCAATGAAAATACCTTATAATATAACGTAATATGCAGGGTATCATTGAAAATACCTTATAATATATCGTAACTTGTAGTGTATCAATGAAAATACCTTCTCATATAACGTAATATGCAGTGTATCATTGAAAATACCTTATAATATATAGTAGTTTATCATTGAAAATACCTTATAATATAATGTAATATGCAGTGTATCATTGAAAATACCTTATAATATATCGTAATTTGTATTGTATCATTGAAAATACATTATAGTATAACGTAATATGCAGTGCATCAATGAAAATACCTTATAATATCACGTAATATGCAGTGTATCATTGAAAATTCCTTATAATATAACGTAATATGCAGGGTATCATTGAAAATACCTTATAATATATAGCAGTTTATCATTGAAAATACCTTTTAATATAACTTAATATGCAGTGTATCATTGAAAATACCTTATGATATAACGTAATATGCAGTGTATCATTGAAAATACCTTAGAATATATGGTAATTCTAGTCTATCAATGAAAATACCTTATAATATAACGTAATATGCAGGGTATCATTGAAAATACCTTATAATATATCGTAATTTGTAGTGTATCATTGAAAATACCTTATAATATAACGTAATATGCAGTGTATCATTGAAAATACCTTTTAATATAACTTAATATGCAGTGTATCATTGAAAATACCTTATAATATATCGTAATTTGTAGTGTATCATTGAAAATACCTTAGAATATATGGTAATTCTAGTCTATCAATGAAAATACCTTATATTATAACGTAATATGCAGTGTATCATTGAAAATACCTTATAATATATAGTAGTTTATCATTGAAAATACCTTATAGTATAACGTAATATGCAGTGCATCATTGAAAATACCTTATAATATAACGTAATATGCAGTGTATCATTGAAAATACCTTTTAATATATAGTAGTTTATCATTGAAAATACCTTATAATATAATGTAATATGCTGTGTATCATTGAAAATACCTTATAATATATCGTAATTTGTATTGTGTCATTGAAAATACCTTATAGTATAACGTAATATGCAGTGTATCATAGAAAATATCTTATAATATATAGCAGTTTATCATTGAAAATACCTTATAATATAACTTAATATGCAGGGTATCATTGAAAATACCTTATAATATATCGTAATTTGTAGTGTATCATTGAAAATACCTTAGAATATATGGTAATTCTTGTCTATCAATGAAAATACCTTATAATATAACGTAATATGCAGTGTATCATTGAAAATCCCTTATAATATATAGTAGTTTATCATTGAAAATACCTTATAGTATAACGTAATATGCAGTGCATCATTGAAAATACCTTATAATATAACGTAATATGCAGTGTATCATTGAAAATACCTTATAATATATCGTAATTTGTATTGTATCATTGAAAATACCTTATAGTATAACGTAATATGCAGTGCATCATTGAAAATACCTTATAATATCACGTAATATGCAGTGTATCATTGAAAATACCTTATAATTTAACGTAATATGCAGGGTATCATTGAAAATACCTTATAATATATCGTAATTTGTAGTGTATCATTGAAAATACCTTATAATATAACGTAATATGCAGTGTATCATTGAAAATACCTTATAATATAACGTAATATGCAGGGTATCATTGAAAATACCTTATAATATATCGTAATTTGTAGTGTATCAATGAAAATACCTTCTCATATAACGTAATATGCAGTGTATCATTGAAAATACCTTATAATATATCGTAATTTGTAGTGTATCTTTGAAAATACCTTATAATATATCGTAATTTGTAGTGTATCTTTGAAAATACCTTATAATATAACGTAATATGCAGTGTATCATAGAAAATACCTTATAATATATAGCAGTTTATCATTGAAAATACCTTAGAATATATGGTAATTCTAGTCTATCAATGAAAATACCTTATAATATAACGTAATATGCAGTGTATCATTGAAAATACCTTATAATATAACGTAATATGCAGTGCATCATTGAAAATACCTTATAATATAACGTAATATGCAGTGTATCATTGAAAATACCTTTTAATATATAGTAGTTTATCATTGAAAATACCTTATAATATAATGTAATATGCTGTGTATCATTGAAAATACCTTATAATATATCGTAATTTGTATTGTATCATTGAAAATACCTTATAGTATAACGTAATATGCAGTGTATCATACAAAATATCTTATAATATATAGCAGTTTATCATTGAAAATACCTTATAATATAACTTAATATGCAGGGTATCATTGAAAATACCTTATAATATATCGTAATTTGTAGTGTATCATTGAAAATACCTTAGAATATATGGTAATTCTTGTCTATCAATGAAAATACCTTATAATATAACGTAATATGCAGTGTATCATTGAAAATACCTTTTAATATAACTTAATATGCAGTGTATCATTGAAAATACCTTATAATATATCGTAATTTGTAGTGTATCATTGAAAATACCTTAGAATATATGGTAATTCTAGTCTATCAATGAAAATACCTTATATTATAACGTAATATGCAGTGTATCATTGAAAATACCTTATAATATATAGTAGTTTATCATTGAAAATACCTTATAGTATAACGTAATATGCAGTGCATCATTGAAAATACCTTATAATATAACGTAATATGCAGTGTATCATTGAAAATACCTTTTAATATATAGTAGTTTATCATTGAAAATACCTTATAATATAATGTAATATGCTGTGTATCATTGAAAATACCTTATAATATATCGTAATTTGTATTGTGTCATTGAAAATACCTTATAGTATAACGTAATATGCAGTGTATCATAGAAAATATCTTATAATATATAGCAGTTTATCATTGAAAATACCTTATAATATAACTTAATATGCAGGGTATCATTGAAAATACCTTATAATATATCGTAATTTGTAGTGTATCATTGAAAATACCTTAGAATATATGGTAATTCTTGTCTATCAATGAAAATACCTTATAATATAACGTAATATGCAGTGTATCATTGAAAATCCCTTATAATATATAGTAGTTTATCATTGAAAATACCTTATAGTATAACGTAATATGCAGTGCATCATTGAAAAAACCTTATAATATAACGTAATATGCAGTGTATCATTGAAAATACCTTATAATATATCGTAATTTGTATTGTATCATTGAAAATACCTTATAGTATAACGTAATATGCAGTGCATCATTGAAAATACCTTATAATATCACGTAATATGCAGTGTATCATTGAAAATACCTTATAATTTAACGTAATATGCAGGGTATCATTGAAAATACCTTATAATATATCGTAATTTGTAGTGTATCATTGAAAATACCTTATAATATAACGTAATATGCAGTGTATCATTGAAAATACCTTATAATATAACGTAATATGCAGGGTATCATTGAAAATACCTTATAATATATCGTAATTTGTAGTGTATCAATGAAAATACCTTCTCATATAACGTAATATGCAGTGTATCATTGAAAATACCTTATAATATATCGTAATTTGTAGTGTATCATTGAAAATACCTTATAATATATCGTAATTTGTAGTGTATCTTTGAAAATACCTTATAATATAACGTAATATGCAGTGTATCGTAGAAAATACCTTATAATATATAGCAGTTTATCATTGAAAATACCTTAGAATATATGGTAATTCTAGTCTATCAATGAAAATACCTTATAATATAACGTAATATGCAGTGTATCATTGAAAATACCTTATAATATAACGTAATATGCAGTGCATCATTGAAAATACCTTATAATATAACGTAATATGCAGTGTATCATTGAAAATACCTTTTAATATATAGTAGTTTATCATTGAAAATACCTTATAATATAATGTAATATGCTGTGTATCATTGAAAATACCTTATAATATATCGTAATTTGTATTGTATCATTGAAAATACCTTATAGTATAACGTAATATGCAGTGTATCATACAAAATATCTTATAATATATAGCAGTTTATCATTGAAAATACCTTATAATATAACTTAATATGCAGGGTATCATTGAAAATACCTTATAATATATCGTAATTTGTAGTGTATCATTGAAAATACCTTAGAATATATGGTAATTCTTGTCTATCAATGAAAATACCTTATAATATAACGTAATATGCAGTGTATCATTGAAAATCCCTTATAATATATAGTAGTTTATCATTGAAAATACCTTATAGTATAACGTAATATGCAGTGCATCATTGAAAATACCTTATAATATCACGTAATATGCAGTGTATCATTGAAAATACCTTATAATATAACGTAATATGCAGGGTATCATTGAAAATACCTTATAATATATCGTAATTTGTACTGTATCTTTGAAAATACCTTATAATATAACGTAATATGCAGTGTATCATAGAAAATACCTTATAATATATAGTAGTTTGTCATTGAAAATACCTTATAATATAATGTAATATGCTGTGTATCATTGAAAATACCTTATAATATATCGTAATTTGTAGTGTATCATTGAAAATACCTTATAGTATAACGTAATATGCAGTGCATCAATGAAAATACCTTATAATATAACGTAATATGCAGTGTATCATTGAAAATACCTTATAATATATAGCAGTTTATCATTGAAAATACCTTATAATATAACTTAATATGCAGTGTATCATTGAAAATACCTTATGATATAACGTAATATGCAGTGTATCATTGAAAATACCTTATAATATATAGTAGTTTATCATTGAAAATACCTTATAATATAATGTAATATGCTGTGTATCATTGAAAATACCTTATAATATATCGTAATTTGTATTGTATCATTGAAAATACCTTATAGTATAACGTAATATGCAGTGCATCATTGAAAATACCTTATAATATCACGTAATATGCAGTGTATCATTGAAAATACCTTATAATATAACGTAATATGCAGGGTATCATTGAAAATACCTTATAATATATCGTAATTTGTAGTGTATCATTGAAAATACCTTATAATATAACGTAATATGCAGTGTATCATTGAAAATACCTTTTAATATAACTTAATATGCAGTGTATCATTGAAAATACCTTATGATATAACGTAATATGCAGTGTATCATTGAAAATACCTTAGAATATATGGTAATTCTAGTCTATCAATGAAAATACCTTATAATATAACGTAATATGCAGGGTATCATTGAAAATACCTTATAATATATCGTAATTTGTAGTGTATCTTTGAAAATACCTTATAATATAACGTAATATGCAGTGTATCATAGAAAATACCTTATAATATATAGCAGTTTATCATTGAAAATACCTTAGAATATATGGTAATTCTAGTCTATCAATGAAAATACCTTATAATATAACGTAATATGCAGTGTATCATTGAAAATACCTTATAATATAACGTAATATGCAGTGCATCATTGAAAATACCTTATAATATAACGTAATATGCAGTGTATCATTGAAAATACCTTTTAATATATAGTAGTTTATCATTGAAAATACCTTATAATATAATGTAATATGCTGTGTATCATTGAAAATACCTTATAATATATCGTAATTTGTATTGTATCATTGAAAATACCTTATAGTATAACGTAATATGCAGTGTATCATACAAAATATCTTATAATATATAGCAGTTTATCATTGAAAATACCTTATAATATAACTTAATATGCAGGGTATCATTGAAAATACCTTATAATATATCGTAATTTGTAGTGTATCATTGAAAATACCTTAGAATATATGGTAATTCTTGTCTATCAATGAAAATACCTTATAATATAACGTAATATGCAGTGTATCATTGAAAATCCCTTATAATATATAGTAGTTTATCATTGAAAATACCTTATAGTATAACGTAATATGCAGTGCATCATTGAAAATACCTTATAATATCACGTAATATGCAGTGTATCATTGAAAATACCTTATAATATAACGTAATATGCAGTGTATCATTGAAAATACCTTATAATATATCGTAATTTGTAGTGTATCTTTGAAAATACCTTATAATATAACGTAATATGCAGTGTATCATAGAAAATACCTTATAATATATAGTAGTTTGTCATTGAAAATACCTTATAATATAATGTAATATGCTGTGTATCATTGAAAATACCTTATAATATATCGTAATTTGTATTGTATCATTGAAAATACCTTATAGTATAACGTAATATGCAGTGCATCATTGAAAATACCTTATAATATCACGTAATATGCAGTGTATCATTGAAAATACCTTATAATATAACGTAATATGCAGGGTATCATTGAAAATACCTTATAATATATCGTAATTTGTAGTGTATCATTGAAAATACCTTATAATATAACGTAATATGCAGTGTATCATTGAAAATACCTTTTAATATAACTTAATATGCAGTGTATCATTGAAAATACCTTATAATATAACGTAATATGCAGTGTATCATTGAAAATACCTTAGAATATATGGTAATTCTAGTCTATCAATGAAAATACCTTATAATATAACGTAATATCCAGGGTATCATTGAAAATACCTTATAATATATCGTAATTTGTAGTGTATCTTTGAAAATACCTTATAATATAACGTAATATGCAGTGTATCATTGAAAATACCTTATAATATATAGCAGTTTATCATTGAAAATACCTTAGAATATATGGTAATTCTAGTCTATCAATGAAAATACCTTATAATATAACGTAATATGCAGTGTATCATTGAAAATACCTTATAATATAACGTAATATGCAGTGCATCATTGAAAATACCTTATAATATAACGTAATATGCAGTGTATCATTGAAAATACCTTTTAATATATAGTAGTTTATCATTGAAAATACCTTATAATATAATGTAATATGCTGTGTATCATTGAAAATACCTTATAATATATCGTAATTTGTATTGTATCATTGAAAATACCTTATAGTATAACGTAATATGCAGTGTATCATACAAAATATCTTATAATATATAGCAGTTTATCATTGAAAATACCTTATAATATAACTTAATATGCAGGGTATCATTGAAAATACCTTATAATATATCGTAATTTGTAGTGTATCATTGAAAATACCTTAGAATATATGGTAATTCTTGTCTATCAATGAAAATACCTTATAATATAACGTAATATGCAGTGTATCATTGAAAATCCCTTATAATATATAGTAGTTTATCATTGAAAATACCTTATAGTATAACGTAATATGCAGTGCATCATTGAAAATACCTTATAATATCACGTAATATGCAGTGTATCATTGAAAATACCTTATAATATAACGTAATATGCAGGGTATCATTGAAAATACCTTATAATATATCGTAATTTGTACTGTATCTTTGAAAATACCTTATAATATAACGTAATATGCAGTGTATCATTGAAAATACCTTATAATATATAGTAGTTTGTCATTGAAAATACCTTATAATATAATGTAATATGCTGTGTATCATTGAAAATACCTTATAATATATCGTAATTTGTATTGTATCATTGAAAATACCTTATAGTATAACGTAATATGCAGTGCATCAATGAAAATACCTTATAATATAACGTAATATGCAGTGTATCATTGAAAATACCTTATAATATATAGCAGTTTATCATTGAAAATACCTTTTAATATAACTTAATATGCAGTGTATCATTGAAAATACCTTATGATATAACGTAATATGCAGTGTATCATTGAAAATACCTTATAATATATAGTAGTTTATCATTGAAAATACCTTATAGTATAACGTAATATGCTGTGTATCATTGAAAATACCTTATAATATATCGTAATTTGTATTGTATCATTGAAAATACCTTATAGTATAACGTAATATGCAGTGCATCAATGAAAATACCTTATAATATAACGTAATATGCAGTGTATCATTGAAAATACCTTATAATATAACGTAATATGCAGGGTATCATTGAAAATACCTTATAATATATCGTAATTTGTAGTGTATCATTGAAAATACCTTATAATATAACGTAATATGCAGTGTATCATTGAAAATACCTTTTAATATAACTTAATATGCAGTGTATCATTGAAAATACCTTATGATATAACGTAATATGCAGTGTATCATTGAAAATACCTTAGAATATATGGTAATTCTAGTCTATCAATGAAAATACCTTATAATATAACGTAATATCCAGGGTATCATTGAAAATACCTTATAATATATCGTAATTTGTAGTGTATCATTGAAAATACCTTATAATATAACGTAATATGCAGTGTATCATAGAAAATACCTTATAATATATAGCAGTTTATCATTGAAAATACCTTAGAATATATGGTAATTCTAGTCTATCAATGAAAATACCTTATAATATAACGTAATATGCAGTGTATCATTGAAAATACCTTATAATATAACGTAATATGCAGTGCATCATTGAAAATACCTTATAATATAACGTAATATGCAGTGTATCATTGAAAATACCTTTTAATATATAGTAGTTTATCATTGAAAATACCTTATAATATAATGTAATATGCTGTGTATCATTGAAAATACCTTATAATATATCGTAATTTGTATTGTATCATTGAAAATACCTTATAGTATAACGTAATATGCAGTGTATCATACAAAATATCTTATAATATATAGCAGTTTATCATTGAAAATACCTTATAATATAACTTAATATGCAGGGTATCATTGAAAATACCTTATAATATATCGTAATTTGTAGTGTATCATTGAAAATACCTTAGAATATATGGTAATTCTTGTCTATCAATGAAAATACCTTATAATATAACGTAATATGCAGTGTATCATTGAAAATACCTTATAATATATAGTAGTTTATCATTGAAAATACCTTATAGTATAACGTAATATGCAGTGCATCATTGAAAATACCTTATAATATCACGTAATATGCAGTGTATCATTGAAAATACCTTATAATATAACGTAATATGCAGGGTATCATTGAAAATACCTTATAATATATCGTAATTTGTACTGTATCTTTGAAAATACCTTATAATATAACGTAATATGCAGTGTATCATAGAAAATACCTTATAATATATAGTAGTTTGTCATTGAAAATACCTTATAATATAATGTAATATGCTGTGTATCATTGAAAATACCTTATAATATATCGTAATTTGTATTGTATCATTGAAAATACCTTATAGTATAACGTAATATGCAGTGCATCAATGAAAATACCTTATAATATCACGTAATATGCAGTGTATCATTGAAAATACCTTATAATATAACGTAATATGCAGGGTATCATTGAAAATACCTTATAATATATCGTAATTTGTAGTGTATCATTGAAAATACCTTATAATATAACGTAATATGCAGTGTATCATTGAAAATACCTTTTAATATAACTTAATATGCAGTGTATCATTGAAAATACCTTATGATATAACGTAATATGCAGTGTATCATTGAAAATACCTTAGAATATATGGTAATTCTAGTCTATCAATGAAAATACCTTATAATATAACGTAATATCCAGGGTATCATTGAAAATACCTTATAATATATCGTAATTTGTAGTGTATCTTTGAAAATACCTTATAATATAACGTAATATGCAGTGTATCATAGAAAATACCTTATAATATATAGCAGTTTATCATTGAAAATACCTTAGAATATATGGTAATTCTAGTCTATCAATGAAAATACCTTATAATATAACGTAATATGCAGTGTATCATTGAAAATACCTTATAATATAACGTAATATGCAGTGCATCATTGAAAATACCTTATAATATAACGTAATATGCAGTGTATCATTGAAAATACCTTTTAATATATAGTAGTTTATCATTGAAAATACCTTATAATATAATGTAATATGCTGTGTATCATTGAAAATACCTTATAATATATCGTAATTTGTATTGTATCATTGAAAATACCTTATAGTATAACGTAATATGCAGTGTATCATACAAAATATCTTATAATATATAGCAGTTTATCATTGAAAATACCTTATAATATAACTTAATATGCAGGGTATCATTGAAAATACCTTATAATATATCGTAATTTGTAGTGTATCATTGAAAATACCTTAGAATATATGGTAATTCTTGTCTATCAATGAAAATACCTTATAATATAACGTAATATGCAGTGTATCATTGAAAATCCCTTATAATATATAGTAGTTTATCATTGAAAATACCTTATAGTATAACGTAATATGCAGTGCATCATTGAAAATACCTTATAATATCACGTAATATGCAGTGTATCATTGAAAATACCTTATAATATAACGTAATATGCAGGGTATCATTGAAAATACCTTATAATATATCGTAATTTGTACTGTATCTTTGAAAATACCTTATAATATAACGTAATATGCAGTGTATCATAGAAAATACCTTATAATATATAGTAGTTTGTCATTGAAAATACCTTATAATATAATGTAATATGCTGTGTATCATTGAAAATACCTTATAATATATCGTAATTTGTATTGTATCATTGAAAATACCTTATAGTATAACGTAATATGCAGTGCATCAATGAAAATACCTTATAATATAACGTAATATGCAGTGTATCATTGAAAATACCTTATAATATATAGCAGTTTATCATTGAAAATACCTTTTAATATAACTTAATATGCAGTGTATCATTGAAAATACCTTATGATATAACGTAATATGCAGTGTATCATTGAAAATACCTTATAATATATAGTAGTTTATCATTGAAAATACCTTATAATATAATGTAATATGCTGTGTATCATTGAAAATACCTTATAATATATCGTAATTTGTATTGTATCATTGAAAATACCTTATAGTATAACGTAATATGCAGTGCATCAATGAAAATACCTTATAATATCACGTAATATGCAGTGTATCATTGAAAATACCTTATAATATAACGTAATATGCAGTGTATCATTGAAAATACCTGATAATATATAGCAGTTTATCATTGAAAATACCTTTTAATATAACTTAATATGCAGTGTATCATTGAAAATACCTTATGATATAACGTAATATGCAGTGTATCATTGAAAATACCTTAGAATATATGGTAATTCTAGTCTATCAATGAAAATACCTTATAATATAACGTAATATGCAGGGTATCATTGAAAATACCTTATAATATATCGTAATTTGTAGTGTATCATTGAAAATACCTTATAATATAACGTAATATGCAGTGTATCATTGAAAATACCTTTTAATATAACTTAATATGCAGTGTATCATTGAAAATACCTTATGATATAACGTAATATGCAGTGTATCATTGAAAATACCTTAGAATATATGGTAATTCTAGTCTATCAATGAAAATACCTTATAATATAACGTAATATCCAGGGTATCATTGAAAATACCTTATAATATATCGTAATTTGTAGTGTATCATTGAAAATACCTTATAATATAACGTAATATGCAGTGTATCATTGAAAATACCTTATAATATAACGTAATATGCAGGGTATCATTGAAAATACCTTATAATATATCGTAATTTGTAGTGTATCAATGAAAATACTTTCTCATATAACGTAATATGCAGTGTATCATTGAAAATACCTTATAATATATAGTAGTTTATCTTTGAAAATACCTTATAATATAACGTAATATGCAGTGTATCATAGAAAATACCTTATAATATATAGCAGTTTATCATTGAAAATACCTTATAATACAACTTAATATGCAGGGTATCATTGAAAATACCTTGTAATATATCGTAATTTGTAGTGTATCATTGAAAATACCTTAGAATATATGGTAATTCTTATCTATCAATGAAAATACCTTATAATATAACGTAATATGCAGGGTATCATTGAAAATTCCTTATAATATATCGTAATTTGTAGTGTATCAATGAAAATACCTTCTCATATAACGTAATATGCAGGGTATCATTGAAAATACCTTATAATATATCGTAATTTGTAGTGTATCATTGAAAATACCTTATAATATATCGTAATTTGTAGTGTATCTTTGAAAATACCTTATAATATAACGTAATATGCAGGGTATCATTGAAAATACCTTATAATATATCGTAATTTGTAGTGTATCATTGAAAATACCTTATAGTATAACGTAATATGCAGTGCATCATTGAAAATACCTTATAATATAACGTAATATGCAGTGTATCATTGAAAATACCTTATAATATATAGCAGTTTATCATTGAAAATACCTTTTAATATAACTTAATATGCAGTGTATCATTGAAAATACCTTATGATATAACGTAATATGCAGTGTATCATTGAAAATACCTTAGAATATATGGTAATTCTAGTCTATCAATGAAAATACCTTATAATATAACGTAATATGCAGGTTATCATTGAAAATACCTTATAATATATATAGCAGTTTATCATTGAAAATACCTTTTAATATAACTTAATATGCAGTGTATCATTGAAAATACCTTATGATATAACGTAATATGCAGTGTATCATTGAAAATACCTTAGAATATATGGTAATTCTAGTCTATCAATGAAAATACCTTATAATATAACGTAATATGCAGGGTATCATTGAAAATACCTTATAATATATCGTAACTTGTAGTGTATCAATGAAAATACCTTCTCATATAACGTAATATGCAGTGTATCATTGAAAATACCTTATAATATATAGTAGTTTATCATTGAAAATACCTTATAATATAATGTAATATGCTGTGTATCATTGAAAATACCTTATAATATATCGTAATTTGTATTGTATCATTGAAAATACATTATAGTATAACGTAATATGCAGTGCATCAATGAAAATACCTTATAATATCACGTAATATGCAGTGTATCATTGAAAATACCTTATAATATAACGTAATATGCAGGGTATCATTGAAAATACCTTATAATATATAGCAGTTTATCATTGAAAATACCTTTTAATATAACTTAATATGCAGTGTATCATTGAAAATACCTTATGATATAACGTAATATGCAGTGTATCATTGAAAATACCTTAGAATATATGGTAATTCTAGTCTATCAATGAAAATACCTTATAATATAACGTAATATGCAGGGTATCATTGAAAATACCTTATAATATATCGTAATTTGTAGTGTATCATTGAAAATACCTTATAATATAACGTAATATGCCGTGTATCATTGAAAATACCTTTTAATATAACTTAATATGCAGTGTATCATTGAAAATACCTTATGATATAACGTAATATGCAGTGTATCATTGAAAATACCTTAGAATATATGGTAATTCTAGTCTATCAATGAAAATACCTTATAATATAACGTAATATCCAGGGTATCATTGAAAATACCTTATAATATATCGTAATTTGTAGTGTATCATTGAAAATACCTTATAATATAACGTAATATGCAGTGTATCATTGAAAATACCTTATAATATAACGTAATATGCAGGGTATCATTGAAAATACCTTATAATATATCGTAATTTGTAGTGTATCAATGAAAATACCTTCTCATATAACGTAATATGCAGTGTATCATTGAAAATACCTTATAATATATAGTAGTTTATCTTTGAAAATACCTTATAATATAACGTAATATGCAGTGTATCATAGAAAATACCTTATAATATATAGCAGTTTATCATTGAAAATACCTTATAATACAACTTAATATGCAGGGTATCATTGAAAATACCTTGTAATATATCGTAATTTGTAGTGTATCATTGAAAATACCTTAGAATATATGGTAATTCTTGTCTATCAATGAAAATACCTTATAATATAACGTAATATGCAGGGTATCATTGAAAATACCTTTTAATATATAGTAGTTTATCATTGAAAATACCTTATAATATAATGTAATATGCTGTGTATCATTGAAAATACCTTATAATATATCGTAATTTGTATTGTATCATTGAAAATACCTTATAGTATAACGTAATATGCAGTGTATCATAGAAAATATCTTATAATATATAGTAGTTTATCATTGAAAATACCTTATAGTATAACGTAATATGCAGTGCATCATTGAAAATACCTTATAATATCACGTAATATGCAGTGTATCATTGAAAATACCTTATAATATATCGTAATTTGTAGTGTATCATTGAAAATACCTTAGAATATATGGTAATTCTAGTCTATCAATGAAAATACCTTATAATATAACGTAATATGCAGTGTATCATTGAAAATACCTTATAATATATAGTAGTTTATCATTGAAAATACCTTATAGTATAACGTAATATGCGGTGCATCATTGAAAATACCTTATAATATAACGTAATATGCAGTGTATCATTGAAAATACCTTATAATATATAGCAGTTTATCATTGAAAATACCTTTTAATATAACTTAATATGCAGTGTATCATTGAAAATACCTTATGATATAACGTAATATGCTGTGTATCATTGAAAATACCTTAGAATATATGGTAATTCTAGTCTATCAATGAAAATACCTTATAATATAACGTAATATGCAGGTTATCATTGAAAATACCTTATAATATATAGCAGTTTATCATTGAAAATACCTTTTAATATAACTTAATATGCAGTGTATCATTGAAAATACCTTATGATATAACGTAATATGCAGTGTATCATTGAAAATACCTTAGAATATATGGTAATTCTAGTCTATCAATGAAAATACCTTATAATATAACGTAATATGCAGGGTATCATTGAAAATACCTTATAATATATCGTAACTTGTAGTGTATCAATGAAAATACCTACTCATATAACGTAATATGCAGTGTATCATTGAAAATACCTTATAATATATAGTAGTTTATCATTGAAAATACCTTATAATATAATGTAATATGCTGTGTATCATTGAAAATACCTTATAATATATCGTAATTTGTATTGTATCATTGAAAATACCTTATAGTATAACGTAATATGCAGTGCATCATTGAAAATACCTTATAATATCACGTAATATGCAGTGTATCATTGAAAATACCTTATAATATAACGTAATATGCAGGGTATCATTGAAAATACCTTATAATATATAGCAGTTTATCATTGAAAATACCTTTTAATATAACTTAATATGCAGTGTATCATTGAAAATACCTTATGATATAACGTAATATGCAGTGTATCATTGAAAATACCTTAGAATATATGGTAATTCTAGTCTATCAATGAAAATACCTTATAATATATCGTTATTTGTAGTGTATCTTTGAAAATACCTTATAATATAACGTAATATGCAGGGTATCATTGAAAATACCTTATAATATATCGTAATTTGTAGTGTATCAATGAAAATACCTTCTCATATAACGTAATATGCAGTGTATCATTGAAAATACCTTATAATATATCGTAATTTGTAGTGTATCATTGAAAATACCTTATAATATAACGTAATATGCAGTGTATCATTGAAAATACCTTTTAATATAACTTAATATGCAGTGTATCATTGAAAATACCTTATGATATAACGTAATATGCAGTGTATCATTGAAAATACCTTAGAATATATGGTAATTCTAGTCTATCAATGAAAATACATTATAATATAACGTAATATCCAGGGTATCATTGAAAATACCTTATAATATATAGTAATTTGTAGTGTATCATTGAAAATACCTTATAATATAACGTAATATGCAGTGTATCATTGAAAATACCTTATAATATAACGTAATATGCAGGTTATCATTGAAAATACCTTATAATATATCGTAATTTGTAGTGTATCAATGGAAATACCTTCTCATATAACGTAATATGCAGTGTATCATTGAAAATACCTTATAATATATCGTAATTTGTAGTGTATCTTTGAAAATACCTTATAATATATCGTAATTTGTAGTGTATCTTTGAAAATACCTTATAATATAACGTAATATGCAGTGTATCATAGAAAATACCTTATAATATATAGCAGTTTATCATTGAAAATACCTTAGAATATATGGTAATTCTAGTCTATCAATGAAAATACCTTATAATATAACGTAATATGCAGTGTATCATTGAAAATACATTATAATATAACGTAATATGCAGTGTATCATTGAAAATACCTTATAATATAACGTAATATGCAGTGTATCATTGAAAATACCTTTTAATATATAGTAGTTTATCATTGAAAATACCTTATAATATAATGTAATATGCTGTGTATCATTGAAAATACCTTATAATATATCGTAATTTGTATTGTATCATTGAAAATACCTTATAGTATAACGTAATATGCAGTGTATCATACAAAATATCTTATAATATATAGCAGTTTATCATTGAAAATACCTTATAATATAACTTAATATGCAGGGTATCATTGAAAATACCTTATAATATATCGTAATTTGTAGTGTATCATTGAAAATACCTTAGAATATATGGTAATTCTTGTCTATCAATGAAAATACCTTATAATATAACGTAATATGCAGTGTATCATTGAAAATCCCTTATAATATATAGTAGTTTATCATTGAAAATACCTTATAGTATAACGTAATATGCAGTGCATCATTGAAAATACCTTATAATATCACGTAATATGCAGTGTATCATTGAAAATACCTTATAATATAACGTAATATGCAGGGTATCATTGAAAATACCTTATAATATATCGTAATTTGTACTGTATCTTTGAAAATACCTTATAATATAACGTAATATGCAGTGTATCATAGAAAATACCTTATAATATATAGTAGTTTATCATTGAAAATACCTTATAATATAATGTAATATGCTGTGTATCATTGAAAATACCTTATAATATATCGTAATTTGTATTGTATCATTGAAAATACCTTATAGTATAACGTAATATGCAGTGCATCATTGAAAATACCTTATAATATCACGTAATATGCAGTGTATCATTGAAAATACCTTATAATATAACGTAATATGCAGGGTATCATTGAAAATACCTTATAATATATCGTAATTTGTACTGTATCTTTGAAAATACCTTATAATATAACGTAATATGCAGTGTATCATAGAAAATACCTTATAATATATAGTAGTTTATCATTGAAAATACCTTATAATATAATGTAATATGCTGTGTATCATTGAAAATACCTTATAATATATCGTAATTTGTATTGTATCATTGAAAATACCTTATAGTATAACGTAATATGCAGTGCATCAATGAAAATACCTTATAATATAACGTAATATGCAGTGTATCATTGAAAATACCTTATAATATATAGTAGTTTATCATTGAAAATACCTTTTAATATAACTTAATATGCAGTGTATCATTGAAAATACCTTATGATATAACGTAATATGCAGTGTATCATTGAAAATACCTTATAATATATAGTAGTTTATCATTGAAAATACCTTATAATATAATGTAATATGCTGTGTATCATTGAAAATACCTTATAATATATCGTAATTTGTATTGTATCATTGAAAATACCTTATAGTATAACGTAATATGCAGTGCATCAATGAAAATACCTTATAATATCACGTAATATGCAGTGTATCATTGAAAATACCTTATAATATAACGTAATATGCAGGGTATCATTGAAAATACCTTATAATATATAGCAGTTTATCATTGAAAATACCTTTTAATATAACTTAATATGCAGTGTATCATTGAAAATACCTTATGATATAACGTAATATGCAGTGTATCATTGAAAATACCTTAGAATATATGGTAATTCTAGTCTATCAATGAAAATACCTTATAATATAACGTAATATGCAGGGTATCATTGAAAATACCTTATAATATATCGTAATTTGTACTGTATCTTTGAAAATACCTTATAATATAACGTAATATGCAGTGTATCATAGAAAATACCTTATAATATATAGTAGTTTATCATTGAAAATACCTTATAATATAATGTAATATGCTGTGTATCATTGAAAATACCTTATAATATATCGTAATTTGTATTGTATCATTGAAAATACCTTATAGTATAACGTAATATGCAGTGCATCATTGAAAATACCTTATAATATCACGTAATATGCAGTGTATCATTGAAAATACCTTATAATATAACGTAATATGCAGGGTATCATTGAAAATACCTTATAATATATCGTAATTTGTACTGTATCTTTGAAAATACCTTATAATATAACGTAATATGCAGTGTATCATAGAAAATACCTTATAATATATAGTAGTTTATCATTGAAAATACCTTATAATATAATGTAATATGCTGTGTATCATTGAAAATACCTTATAATATATCGTAATTTGTAGTGTATCATTGAAAATACCTTATAGTATAACGTAATATGCAGTGCATCAATGAAAATACCTTATAATATAACGTAATATGCAGTGTATCATTGAAAATACCTTATAATATATAGCAGTTTATCATTGAAAATACCTTTTAATATAACTTAATATGCAGTGTATCATTGAAAATACCTTATGATATAACGTAATATGCAGTGTATCATTGAAAGTACCTTATAATATATAGTAGTTTATCATTGAAAATACCTTATAATATAAAGTAATATGCTGTGTATCATTGAAAATACCTTATAATATATCGTAATTTGTATTGTATCATTGAAAATACCTTATAGTATAACGTAATATGCAGTGCATCAATGAAAATACCTTATAATATAACGTAATATGCAGTGTATCATTGAAAATACCTTATAATATAACGTAATATGCAGGGTATCATTGAAAATACCTTATAATATATAGCAGTTTATCATTGAAAATACCTTTTAATATAACTTAATATGCAGTGTATCATTGAAAATACCTTATGATATAACGTAATATGCAGTGTATCATTGAAAATACCTTAGAATATATGGTAATTCTAGTCTATCAATGAAAATACCTTATAATATAACGTAATATGCAGGGTATCATTGAAAATACCTTATAATATATCGTAATTTGTAGTGTATCATTGAAAATACCTTATAATATAACGTAATATGCAGTGTATCATTGAAAATACCTTTTAATATAACTTAATATGCAGTGTATCATTGAAAATACCTTATGACATAACGTAATATGCAGTGTATCATTGAAAATACCTTAGAATATATGGTAATTCTAGTCTATCAATGAAAATACCTTATAATATAACGTAATATCCAGGGTATCATTGAAAATACCTTATAATATATCGTAATTTGTAGTGTATCATTGAAAATACCTTATAATATAACGTAATATGCAGTGTATCATTGAAAATACCTTATAATATAACGTAATATGCAGGGTATCATTGAAAATACCTTATAATATATCGTAATTTGTAGTGTATCAATGAAAATACCTTCTCATATAACGTAATATGCAGTGTATCATTGAAAATACCTTATAATATATAGTAGTTTATCTTTGAAAATACCTTATAATATAACGTAATATGCAGTGTATCATAGAAAATACCTTATAATATATAGCAGTTTATCATTGAAAATACCTTATAATACAACTTAATATGCAGGGTATCATTGAAAATACCTTGTAATATATCGTAATTTGTAGTGTATCATTGAAAATACCTTAGAATATATGGTAATTCTAGTCTATCAATGAAAATACCTTATAATATAACGTAATATCCAGGGTATCATTGAAAATACCTTATAATATATCGTAATTTGTAGTGTATCATTGAAAATACCTTATAATATAACGTAATATGCAGTGTATCATTGAAAATACCTTATAATATAACGTAATATGCAGTGTATCATAGAAAATACCTTATAATATATAGCAGTTTATCATTGAAAATACCTTATAATACAACTTAATATGCAGGGTATCATTGAAAATACCTTGTAATATATCGTAATTTGTAGTGTATCATTGAAAATACCTTAGAATATATGGTAATTCTTGTCTATCAATGAAAATACCTTATAATATAACGTAATATGCAGGGTATCATTGAAAATACCTTTTAATATATAGTAGTTTATCATTGAAAATACCTTATAATATAATGTAATATGCTGTGTATCATTGAAAATACCTTATAATATATCGTAATTTGTATTGTATCATTGAAAATACCTTATAGTATAACGTAATATGCAGTGTATCATAGAAAATATCTTATAATATATAGCAGTTTATCATTGAAAATACCTTATAATATAACTTAATATGCAGGGTATCATTGAAAATACCTTATAATATATCGTAATTTGTAGTGTATCATTGAAAATACCTTAGAATATATGGTAATTCTTGTCTATCAATGAAAATACCTTATAATATAACGTAATATGCAGTGTATCATTGAAAATCCCTTATAATATATAGTAGTTTATCATTGAAAATACCTTATAGTATAACGTAATATGCAGTGCATCATTGAAAATACCTTATAATATCACGTAATATGCAGTGTATCATTGAAAATACCTTATAATATAACGTAATATGCAGGGTATCATTGAAAATACCTTATAATATATCGTAATTTGTACTGTATCTTTGAAAATACCTTATAATATAACGTAATATGCAGTGTATCATAGAAAATACCTTATAATATATAGCAGTTTATCATTGAAAATACCTTATAATATAACTTAATATGCAGGGTATCATTGAAAATACCTTATAATATATCGTAATTTGTAGTGTATCATTGAAAATACCCTAGAATATATGGTAATTCTTGTCTATCAATGAAAATACCTTCTCATATAACGTAATATGCAGTGTATCATTGAAAATTCCTTATAATATATCGTAATTTGTAGTGTATCATTGAAAATACCTTAGAATATATGGTAATTCTAGTCTATCAATGAAAATACCTTATAATATAACGTAATATGCAGTGTATCATTGAAAATACCTTATAATATATAGTAGTTTATCATTGAAAATACCTTATAGTATAACGTAATATGCGGTGCATCATTGAAAATACCTTATAATATAACGTAATATGCAGTGTATCATTGAAAATACCTTATAATATATAGCAGTTTATCATTGAAAATACCTTTTAATATAACTTAATATGCAGTGTATCATTGAAAATACCTTATGATATAACGTAATATGCAGTGTATCATTGAAAATACCTTAGAATATATGGTAATTCTAGTCTATCAATGAAAATACCTTATAATATAACGTAATATGCAGGTTATCATTGAAAATACCTTATAATATATAGCAGTTTATCATTGAAAATACCTTTTAATATAACTTAATATGCAGTGTATCATTGAAAATACCTTATAATATAACGTAATATGCAGTGTATCATTGAAAATACCTTAGAATATATGGTAATTCTAGTCTATCAATGAAAATACCTTATAATATAACGTAATATGCAGGGTATCATTGAAAATACCTTATAATATATCGTAACTTGTAGTGTATCAATGAAAATACCTTCTCATATAACGTAATATGCAGTGTATCATTGAAAATACCTTATAATATATAGTAGTTTATCATTGAAAATACCTTATAATATAATGTAATATGCTGTGTATCATTGAAAATACCTTATAATATATCGTAATTTGTATTGTATCATTGAAAATACCTTATAGTATAACGTAATATGCAGTGCATTAATGAAAATACCTTATAATATCACGTAATATGCAGTGTATCATTGAAAATACCTTATAATATAACGTAATATGCAGGGTATCATTGAAAATACCTTATAATATATAGCAGTTTATCATTGAAAATACCTTTTAATATAACTTAATATGCAGTGTATCATTGAAAATACCTTATGATATAACGTAATATGCAGTGTATCATTGAAAATACCTTAGAATATATGGTAATTCTAGTCTATCAATGAAAATACCTTATAATATATCGTTATTTGTAGTGTATCTTTGAAAATACCTTATAATATAACGTAATATGCAGGGTATCATTGAAAATACCTTATAATATATCGTAATTTGTAGTGTATCAATGAAAATACCTTCTCATATAACGTAATATGCAGTGTATCATTGAAAATACCTTATAATATATCGTAATTTGTAGTGTATCATTGAAAATACCTTATAATATAACGTAATATGCAGTGTATCATTGAAAATACCTTTTAATATAACTTAATATGCAGTGTATCATTGAAAATACCTTATAATATAACTTAATATGCAGTGTATCATTGAAAATACCTTAGAATATATGGTAATTCTAGTCTATCAATGAAAATACCTTATAATATAACGTAATATCCAGGGTATCATTGAAAATACCTTATAATATATCGTAATTTGTAGTGTATCATTGAAAATACCTTATAATATAACGTAATATGCAGTGTATCATTGAAAATACCTTATAATATAACGTAATATGCAGGGTATCATTGAAAATACCTTATAATATATCGTAATTTGTAGTGTATCAATGAAAATACCTTCTCATATAACGTAATATGCAGTGTATCATTGAAAATACCTTATAATATATCGTAATTTGTAGTGTATCTTTGAAAATACCTTATAATATATCGTAATTTGTAGTGTATCTTTGAAAATACCTTATAATATAACGTAATATGCAGTGTATCATAGAAAATACCTTATAATATATAGCAGTTTATCATTGAAAATACCTTAGAATATATGGTAATTCTAGTCTATCAATGAAAATACCTTATAATATAACGTAATATGCAGTGTATCATTGAAAATACATTATAATATAACGTAATATGCAGTGCATCATTGAAAATACCTTATAATATAACGTAATATGCAGTGTATCATTGAAAATACCTTTTAATATATAGTAGTTTATCATTGAAAATACCTTATAATATAATGTAATATGCTGTGTATCATTGAAAATACCTTATAATATATCGTAATTTGTATTGTATCATTGAAAATACCTTATAGTATAACGTAATATGCAGTGTATCATACAAAATATCTTATAATATATAGCAGTTTATCATTGAAAATACCTTATAATATAACGTAATATGCAGGGTATCATTGAAAATACCTTATAATATATCGTAATTTGTAGTGTATCATTGAAAATACCTTAGAATATATGGTAATTCTTGTCTATCAATGAAAATACCTTATAATATAACGTAATATGCTGTGTATCATTGAAAATCCCTTATAATATATAGTAGTTTATCATTGAAAATACCTTATAGTATAACGTAATATGCAGTGCATCATTGAAAATACCTTATAATATCACGTAATATGCAGTGTATCATTGAAAATACCTTATAATATAACGTAATATGCAGGGTATCATTGAAAATACCTTATAATATATCGTAATTTGTACTGTATCTTTGAAAATACCTTATAATATAACGTAATATGCAGTGTATCATAGAAAATACCTTATAATATATAGTAGTTTATCATTGAAAATACCTTATAATATAATGTAATATGCTGTGTATCATTGAAAATACCTTATAATATATCGTAATTTGTATTGTATCATTGAAAATACCTTATAGTATAACGTAATATGCAGTGCATCATTGAAAATACCTTATAATATCACGTAATATGCAGTGTATCATTGAAAATACCTTATAATATAACGTAATATGCAGGGTATCATTGAAAATACCTTATAATATATCGTAATTTGTACTGTATCTTTGAAAATACCTTATAATATAACGTAATATGCAGTGTATCATAGAAAATACCTTATAATATATAGTAGTTTATCATTGAAAATACCTTATAATATAATGTAATATGCTGTGTATCATTGAAAATACCTTATAATATATAGTAATTTGTATTGTATCATTGAAAATACCTTATAGTATAACGTAATATGCAGTGCATCAATGAAAATACCTTATAATATAACGTAATATGCAGTGTATCATTGAAAATACCTTATAATATATAGCAGTTTATCATTGAAAATACCTTTTAATATAACTTAATATGCAGTGTATCATTGAAAATACCTTATGATATAACGTAATATGCAGTGTATCATTGAAAATACCTTATAATATATAGTAGTTTATCATTGAAAATACCTTATAATATAACGTAATATGCTGTGTATCATTGAAAATACCTTATAATATATCGTAATTTGTATTGTATCATTGAAAATACCTTATAGTATAACGTAATATGCAGTGCATCAATGAAAATACCTTATAATATCACGTAATATGCAGTCTATCATTGAAAATACCTTATAATATAACGTAATATGCAGGGTATCATTGAAAATACCTTATAATATATAGCAGTTTATCATTGAAAATACCTTTTAATATAACTTAATATGCAGTGTATCATTGAAAATACCTTATGATATAACGTAATATGCAGTGTATCATTGAAAATACCTTAGAATATATGGTAATTCTAGTCTATCAATGAAAATACCTTATAATATAACGTAATATGCAGGGTATCATTGAAAATACCTTATAATATATCGTAATTTGTAGTGTATCATTGAAAATACCTTATAATATAACGTAATATGCAGTGTATCATTGAAAATACCTTCTAATATAACTTAATATGCAGTGTATCATTGAAAATACCTTATGACATAACGTAATATGCAGTGTATCATTGAAAATACCTTAGAATATATGGTAATTCTAGTCTATCAATGAAAATACCTTATAATATAACGTAATATCCAGGGTATCATTGAAAATACCTTATAATATATCGTAATTTGTAGTGTATCATTGAAAATACCTTATAATATAACGTAATATGCAGTGTATCATTGAAAATACCTTATAATATAACGTAATATGCAGGGTATCATTGAAAATACCTTATAATATATCGTAATTTGTAGTGTATCAATGAAAATACCTTCTCATATAACGTAATATGCAGTGTATCATTGAAAATACCTTATAATATATAGCAGTTTATCATTGAAAATACCTTATAATATAACGTAATATGCAGTGTATCATAGAAAATACCTTATAATATATAGCAGTTTATCATTGAAAATACCTTATAATACAACTTAATATGCAGGGTATCATTGAAAATACCTTGTAATATATCGTAATTTGTAGTGTATCATTGAAAATACCTTAGAATATATGGTAATTCTTATCTATCAATGAAAATACCTTATAATATAACGTAATATGCAGGGTATCATTGAAAATTCCTTATAATATATCGTAATTTGTAGTGTATCAATGAAAATACCTTCTCATATAACGTAATATGCAGGGTATCATTGAAAATACCTTATAATATATCGTAATTTGTAGTGTATCATTGAAAATACCTTATAATATATCGTTATTTGTAGTGTATCTTTGAAAATACCTTATAATATAACGTAATATGCAGGGTATCATTGAAAATACCTTATAATATATCGTAATTTGTAGTGTATCATTGAAAATACCTTATAGTATATCGTAATATGCAGTGCATCATTGAAAATACCTTATAATATAACGTAATATGCAGTGTATCATTGAAAATACCTTATAATATAACGTAATATGCAGGGTATCATTGAAAATACCTTATAATATATAGCAGTTTATCATTGAAAATACCTTTTAATATAACTTAATATGCAGTGTATCATTGAAAATACCTTATGATATAACGTAATATGCAGTGTATCATTGAAAATACCTTAGAATATATGGTAATTCTAGTCTATCAATGAAAATACCTTATAATATAACGTAATATGCAGGGTATCATTGAAAATACCTTATAATATATCGTAATTTGTAGTGTATCATTGAAAATACCTTATAATATAACGTAATATGCAGTGTATCATTGAAAATACCTTTTAATATAACTTAATATGCAGTGTATCATTGAAAATACCTTATGACATAACGTAATATGCAGTGTATCATTGAAAATACCTTAGAATATATGGTAATTCTAGTCTATCAATGAAAATACCTTATAATATAACGTAATATCCAGGGTATCATTGAAAATACCTTATAATATATCGTAATTTGTAGTGTATCATTGAAAATACCTTATAATATAACGTAATATGCAGTGTATCATTGAAAATACCTTATAATATAACGTAATATGCAGGGTATCATTGAAAATACCTTATAATATATCGTAATTTGTAGTGTATCAATGAAAATACCTTCTCATATAACGTAATATGCAGTGTATCATTGAAAATACCTTATAATATATAGTAGTTTATCTTTGAAAATACCTTATAATATAACGTAATATGCAGTGTATCATAGAAAATACCTTATAATATATAGCAGTTTATCATTGAAAATACCTTATAATACAACTTAATATGCAGGGTATCATTGAAAATACCTTGTAATATATCGTAATTTGTAGTGTATCATTGAAAATACCTTAGAATATATGGTAATTCTTATCTATCAATGAAAATACCTTATAATATAACGTAATATGCAGGGTATCATTGAAAATTACTTATAATATATCGTAATTTGTAGTGTATCAATGAAAATACCTTCTCATATAACGTAATATGCAGGGTATCATTGAAAATACCTTATAATATATCGTAATTTGTAGTGTATCATTGAAAATACCTTATAATATATCGTTATTTGTAGTGTATCTTTGAAAATACCTTATAATATAACGTAATATGCAGGGTATCATTGAAAATACCTTATAATATATCGTAATTTGTAGTGTATCATTGAAAATACCTTATAGTATAACGTAATATGCAGTGCATCATTGAAAATACCTTATAATATAACGTAATATGCAGTGTATCATTGAAAATACCTTATAATATATAGCAGTTTATCATTGAAAATACCTTTTAATATAACTTAATATGCAGTGTATCATTGAAAATACCTTATGATATAACGTAATATGCAGTGTATCATTGAAAATACCTTAGAATATATGGTAATTCTAGTCTATCAATGAAAATACCTTATAATATAACGTAATATGCAGGGTATCATTGAAAATACCTTATAATATATCGTAACTTGTAGTGTATCAATGAAAATACCTTCTCATATAACGTAATATGCAGTGTATCATTGAAAATACCTTATAATATATAGTAGTTTATCATTGAAAATACCTTATAATATAATGTAATATGCTGTGTATCATTGAAAATACCTTATAATATATCGTAATTTGTATTGTATCATTGAAAATACATTATAGTATAACGTAATATGCAGTGCATCAATGAAAATACCTTAGAATATATGGTAATTCTAGTCTATCAATGAAAATACCTTATAATATCACGTAATATGCAGTGTATCATTGAAAATACCTTATAATATAACGTAATATGCAGGGTATCATTGAAAATACCTTATAATATATAGCAGTTTATCATTGAAAATACCTTTTAATATAACTTAATATGCAGTGTATCATTGAAAATACCTTATGATATAACGTAATATGCTGTGTATCATTGAAAATACCTTAGAATATATGGTAATTCTAGTCTATCAATGAAAATACCTTATAATATAACGTAATATGCAGGGTATCATTGAAAATACCTTATAATATATCGTAATTTGTAGTGTATCATTGAAAATACCTTATAATATAACGTAATATGCAGTGTATCATTGAAAATACCTTTTAATATAACTTAATATGCAGTGTATCATTGAAAATACCTTATGATATAACGTAATATGCAGTGTATCATTGAAAATACCTTAGAATATATGGTAATTCTAGTCTATCAATGAAAATACCTTATAATATAACGTAATATCCAGGGTATCATTGAAAATACCTTATAATATATCGTAATTTGTAGTGTATCATTGAAAATACCTTATAATATAACGTAATATGCAGTGTATCATTGAAAATACCTTATAATATAACGTAATATGCAGTGTATCATAGAAAATACCTTATAATATATAGCAGTTTATCATTGAAAATACCTTATAATACAACTTAATATGCAGGGTATCATTGAAAATACCTTATAATATAACGTAATTTGTAGTGTATCATTGAAAATACCTTAGAATATATGGTAATTCTTGTCTATCAATGAAAATACCTTATAATATAACGTAATATGCAGGGTATCATTGAAAATACCTTTTAATATATAGTAGTTTATCATTGAAAATACCTTATAATATAATGTAATATGCTGTGTATCATTGAAAATACCTTATAATATATCGTAATTTGTATTGTATCATTGAAAATACCTTATAGTATAACGTAATATGCAGTGTATCATAGAAAATATCTTATAATATATAGCAGTTTATCATTGAAAATACCTTATAATATAACTTAATATGCAGGGTATCATTGAAAATACCTTATAATATATCGTAATTTGTAGTGTATCATTGAAAATACCTTAGAATATATGGTAATTCTTGTCTATCAATGAAAATACCTTATAATATAACGTAATATGCAGTGTATCATTGAAAATACCTTATAATATATAGTAGTTTATCATTGAAAATACCTTATAGTATAACGTAATATGCAGTGCATCATTGAAAATACCTTATAATATCACGTAATATGCAGTGTATCATTGAAAATACCTTATAATATAACGTAATATGCAGGGTATCATTGAAAATACCTTATAATATATCGTAATTTGTACTGTATCTTTGAAAATACCTTATAATATAACGTAATATGCAGTGTATCATAGAAAATACCTTATAATATATAGCAGTTTATCATTGAAAATACCTTATAATATAACTTAATATGCAGGGTATCATTGAAAATACCTTATAATATATCGTAATTTGTAGTGTATCATTGAAAATACCCTAGAATATATGGTAATTCTTGTCTATCAATGAAAATACCTTATAATATAACGTAATATGCAGTGTATCATTGAAAATTCCTTATAATATATCGTAATTTGTAGTGTATCATTGAAAATACCTTAGAATATATGGTAATTCTAGTCTATCAATGAAAATACCTTATAATATAACGTAATATGCAGTGTATCATTGAAAATACCTTATAATATATAGTAGTTTATCATTGAAAATACCTTATAGTATAACGTAATATGCGGTGCATCATTGAAAATACCTTATAATATCACGTAATATGCAGTGTATCATTGAAAATACCTTATAATATAACGTAATATGCAGGGTATCTTTGAAAATACCTTATAATATAACGTAATATGCAGTGTATCATAGAAAATACCTTATAATATATAGCAGTTTATCATTGAAAATACCTTATAATATAACTTAATATGCAGGGTATCATTGAAAATACCTTATAATATATCGTAATTTGTAGTGTATCATTGAAAATACCCTAGAATATATGGTAATTCTTGTCTATCAATGAAAATACCTTATAATATAACGTAATATGCAGTGTATCATTGAAAATTCCTTATAATATATCGTAATTTGTAGTGTATCATTGAAAATACCTTAGAATATATGGTAATTCTAGTCTATCAATGAAAATACCTTATAATATAACGTAATATGCAGTGTATCATTGAAAATACCTTATAATATATAGTAGTTTATCATTGAAAATACCTTATAGTATAACGTAATATGCGGTGCATCATTGAAAATACCTTATAATATAACGTAATATGCAGGTTATCATTGAAAATACCTTATAATATATAGCAGTTTATCATTGAAAATACCTTTTAATTTAACTTAATATGCAGTGTATCATTGAAAATACCTTATGATATAACGTAATATGCAGTGTATCATTGAAAATACCTTAGAATATATGGTAATTCTAGTCTATCAATGAAAATACCTTATAATATAACGTAATATGCAGGGTATCATTGAAAATACCTTATAATATATCGTAACTTGTAGTGTATCAATGAAAATACCTTCCCATATAACGTAATATGCAGTGTATCATTGAAAATACCTTATAATATATAGTAGTTTATCATTGAAAATACCTTATAATATAATGTAATATGCTGTGTATCATTGAAAATACCTTATAATATATCGTAATTTGTATTGTATCATTGAAAATACCTTATAGTATAACGTAATATGCAGTGCATCAATGAAAATACCTTATAATATCACGTAATATGCAGTGTATCATTGAAAATACCTTATAATATAACGTAATATGCAGGGTATCATTGAAAATACCTTATAATATATAGCAGTTTATCATTGAAAATACCTTTTAATATAACTTAATATGCAGTGTATCATTGAAAATACCTTATAATATAACGTAATATGCAGTGTATCATTGAAAATACCTTAGAATATATGGTAATTCTAGTCTATCAATGAAAATACCTTATAATATAACGTAATATGCAGGGTATCATTGAAAATACCTTATAATATATCGTAATTCGTAGTGTATCATTGAAAATACCTTATAATATAACGTAATATGCAGTGTATCATTGAAAATACCTTTTAATATAACTTAATATGCAGTGTATCATTGAAAATACCTTATGATATAACGTAATATGC
>CAKAJI010000729.1:149430-190127 GCA_916610255.1 Lasioglossum lativentre | reverse complement strand
TAAAAAAAAATTTTTTAAAAAAAAAATAAAAAAAAAACCTTATAATATATCGGAATTTGTAGTGTATCATTGAAAATACCTTAGAATATATGGTAATTCTAGTCTATCAATGAAAATACCTTATAATATAACTTAATATGCAGTGTATCATTGAAAATACCTTATGATATAACGTAATATGCAGTGTATCATTGAAAATACCTTAGAATATATGGTAATTCTAGTCTATCAATGAAAATACCTTATAATATAACGTAATATGCAGTGTATCATTGAAAATACCTTATAATATATAGCAGTTTATTATTGAAAATACCTTATAATATAACTTAATATGCAGTGTATCATTGAAAATACCTTATAATATATCGTAATTTGTAGTGTATCAATGAAAATACCTTATAATATAACGTAATATGCAGTGCATCATTGAAAATACCTTATAATATATCGGAATTTGTAGTGTATCATTGAAAATACCTTAGAATATATGGTAATTCTAGACTATCAATGAAAATACCTTATAATATAACGTAATATGCAGTGCATCATTGAAAATACCTTATAATATATCGGAATTTGTAGTGTATCATTGAAAATACCTTATAATATATCGTAATTTGTAGTGTATCAATGAAAATACCTTCTCATATAACGTAATATGCAGTGCATCATTGAAAATACCTTATAATGTAACGTAATATGCAGTGTATCATTGAAAATACCTTATAATCTAACGTAATATGCAGGGTATCATTGAAAATACCTTATAATATATCGTAATTTGTAGTGTATCAATGAAAATACCTTCTCATATAACGTAATATGCAGTGTATCATTGAAAATACCTTATAATATATCGTAATTTGTAGTGTATCTTTGAAAAATACCTTATAATATAACGTAATATGCAGTGCATCATTGAAAATACCTTATAATATATCGGAAATTTGTAGTGTATCATTGAAAATACCTTAGAATATATGGTAATTCTAGACTATCAATGAAAATACCTTATAATATAACGTAATATGCAGTGCATCATTGAAAATACCTTATAATATATCGGAATTTGTAGTGTATCATTGAAAATACCTTATAATATATCGTAATTTGTAGTGTATCAATGAAAATACCTTCTCATATAACGTAATATGCAGTGCATCATTGAAAATACCTTATAATGTAACGTAATATGCAGTGTATCATTGAAAATACCTTATAATCTAACGTAATATGCAGGGTATCATTGAAAATACCTTATAATATATCGTAATTTGTAGTGTATCAATGAAAATACCTTCTCATATAACGTAATATGCAGTGTATCATTGAAAATACCTTATAATATATCGTAATTTGTTGTGTATCTTTGAAAATATCTTATAATATAACGTAATATGCAGTGTATCATTGAAAATACCATATAATATATAGCAGTTTATCATTGAAAATACCTTATAATATAACTTAATATGCAGTGTATCATTGAAAATACCTTATGATATAACGTAATATGCAGTGTATCATTGAAAATACCTTAGAATATATGGTAATTCTAGTCTATCAATGAAAATAAATTATAATATAACGTAATATTCAGTGTATCATGGAAAATACCTTATAATATATAGTAGTTTATCATTGAAAATACCTTATAATATAACTTAATATGCAGTGTATCATTGAAAATACCTTATGATATAACGTAATATGCAGTGTATCATTGAAAATACCTTAGAATATATGGTAATTCTAGTCTATCAATGAAAATACCTTATAATATAACGTAATATGCAGTGTATCATTGAAAACACCTTATAATATATAGTAGTTTATCATTGAAAATACCTTATGATATAACGTAATATGCTGTGTATCATTGAAAATACCTTATAATATATCGTAATTTGTAGTGTATCAATGAAAATACCTTATAATATAACGTAATATGCAGTGTATCATTGAAAATACCTTATAATATATCGTAATTTGTAGTGTATCATTGAAAATACCTTAGAATATATGGTAATTCTAGTCTATCAATGAAAATACCTTCTCATATAACGTAATATGCAGTGTATCATTGAAAATACCTTATAATATATCGTAATTTGTAGTGTATCTTTGAAAATACCTTATAATATAACGTAATATGCAGTGTATCATTGAAAATACCTTATAATATATAGCAGTTTATCATTGAAAATACCTTATAATATAACTTAATATGCAGTGTATCATTGAAAATACCTTATGATATAACGTAATATGCAGTGTATCATTGAAAATACCTTAGAATATATGGTAATTCTAGTCTATCAATGAAAATACCCTATAATATAACGTAATATGCAGTGTATCATTGAAAACACCTTATAATATATTGTAGTTTATCATTGAAAATACCTTATGATATAACGTAATATGCTGTGTATCATTGAAAATACCTTATAATATATCGTAATTTGTAGTGTATCAATGAAAATACCTTATAATATAACGTAATATGCAGTGCATCATTGAAAATACCTTATAATATATCGGAATTTGTAGTGTATCATTGAAAATACCTTAGAATATATGGTAATTCTAGTCTATCAATGAAAATACCTTATAATATAACGTAATATGCAGTGTATCATTGAAAATACCTTATAATATATCGTAATTTGTAGTGTATCAATGAAAATACCTTATAATCTAACGTAATATGCAGGGTATCATTGAAAATACCTTATAATATATCGTAATTTGTAGTGTATCAATGAAAAATACCTTCTCATATAACGTAATATGCAGTGTATCATTGAAAATACCTTATAATATATCGTAATTTGCAGTGTATCTTTGAAAATATCTTATAATATAACGTAATATGCAGTGTATCATTGAAAATACCTTATAATATATAGCAGTTTATCATTGAAAATACCTTATAATATAACTTAATATGCAGTGTATCATTGAAAATACCATATGATATAACGTAATATGCAGTGTATCATTGAAAATACCTTAGAATATATGGTAATTCTAGTCTATCAATGAAAATAAATTATAATATAACGTAATATGCAGTGTATCATTGAAAATACCTTATAATATATAGTAGTTTATCATTGAAAGTACCTTATAATATAACGTAATATGCAGGGTATCATTGAAAATACCTTATAATATATCGTAATTTGTAGTGTATCATTGAAAATACCTTAGAATATATGGTAATTCTAGTCTATCAATGAAAATACCTTATAATATAACGTAATATGCAGTGTATCATTGAAAATACCTTATAATATATCGTAATTTGTAGTGTATCAATGAAAATACCTTCTCATATAACGTAATATGCAGTGTATCATTGAAAATACCTTATAATATATCGTAATTTGTAGTGTATCTTTGAAAATATCTTATAATATAACGTAATATGCAGTGTATCATTGAAAATACCTTATAATATATAGCAGTTTATCATTGAAAAATACCTTATAATATACTTAATATGCAGTGTATCATTGAAAATACCTTAGAATATATGGTAATTCTAGTCTATCAATGAAAATACCTTATAATATAACGTAATATGCAGTGTATCATTGAAAACACCTTATAATATATTGTAGTTTATCATTGAAAATACCTTATGATATAACGTAATATGCTGTGTATCATTGAAAATACCTTATAATATATCGTAATTTGTAGTGTATCAATGAAAATACCTTATAATATAACGTAATATGCAGTGCATCATTGAAAATACCTTATAATATATCGGAATTTGTAGTGTATCATTGAAAATACCTTAGAATATATGGTAATTCTAGTCTATCAATGAAAATACCTTATAATATAACGTAATATGCAGTGTATCATTGAAAATACCTTATAATATATCGTAATTTGTAGTGTATCAATGAAAATACCTTATAATCTAACGTAATATGCAGGGTATCATTGAAAATACCTTATAATATATCGTAATTTGTAGTGTATCATTGAAAATACCTTAGAATATATGGTAATTCTAGTCTATCAATGAAAATACCTTATAATATAACGTAATATGCTGTGTATCATTGAAAATACCTTATAATATATCGTAATTTGTAGTGTATCAATGAAAATACCTTATAATATAACGTAATATGCAGTGCATCATTGAAAATACCTTATAATATATCGGAATTTGTAGTGTATCATTGAAAATACCTTAGAATATATGGTAATTCTAGTCTATCAATGAAAATACCTTCTCATATAACGTAATATGCAGTGTATCATTGAAAATACCTTATAATATATCGTAATTTGTAGTGTATCTTTGAAAATACCTTATAATATAACGTAATATGCAGTGTATCATTGAAAATACCTTATAATATATAGCAGTTTATCATTGAAAATACCTTATAATATAACTTAATATGCAGTGTATCATTGAAAATACCTTATGATATAACGTAATATGCAGTGTATCATTGAAAATACCTTAGAATATATGGTAATTCTAGTCTATCAATGAAAATACCCTATAATATAACGTAATATGCAGTGTATCATTGAAAACACCTTATAATATATTGTAGTTTATCATTGAAAATACCTTATGATATAACGTAATATGCTGTGTATCATTGAAAATACCTTATAATATATCGTAATTTGTAGTGTATCAATGAAAATACCTTATAATATAACGTAATATGCAGTGCATCATTGAAAATACCTTATAATATATCGGAATTTGTAGTGTATCATTGAAAATACCTTAGAATATATGGTAATTCTAGTCTATCAATGAAAATACCTTATAATATAACGTAATATGCAGTGTATCATTGAAAATACCTTATAATATATCGTAATTTGTAGTGTATCAATGAAAATACCTTATAATCTAACGTAATATGCAGGGTATCATTGAAAATACCTTATAATATATCGTAATTTGTAGTGTATCAATGAAAATACCTTCTCATATAACGTAATATGCAGTGTATCATTGAAAATACCTTATAATATATCGTAATTTGCAGTGTATCTTTGAAAATATCTTATAATATAACGTAATATGCAGTGTATCATTGAAAATACCTTATAATATATAGCAGTTTATCATTGAAAATACCTTATAATATAACTTAATATGCAGTGTATCATTGAAAATACCATATGATATAACGTAATATGCAGTGTATCATTGAAAATACCTTAGAATATATGGTAATTCTAGTCTATCAATGAAAATAAATTATAATATAACGTAATATGCAGTGTATCATTGAAAATACCTTATAATATATAGTAGTTTATCATTGAAAGTACCTTATAATATAACGTAATATGCAGGGTATCATTGAAAATACCTTATAATATATCGTAATTTGTAGTGTATCATTGAAAATACCTTAGAATATATGGTAATTCTAGTCTATCAATGAAAATACCTTATAATATAACGTAATATGCAGTGTATCATTGAAAATACCTTATAATATATCGTAATTTGTAGTGTATCAATGAAAATACCTTCTCATATAACGTAATATGCAGTGTATCATTGAAAATACCTTATAATATATCGTAATTTGTAGTGTATCTTTGAAAATATCTTATAATATAACGTAATATGCAGTGTATCATTGAAAATACCTTATAATATATAGCAGTTTATCATTGAAAATACCTTATAATATAACTTAATATGCAGTGTATCATTGAAAATACCTTAGAATATATGGTAATTCTAGTCTATCAATGAAAATACCTTATAATATAACGTAATATGCAGTGTATCATTGAAAACACCTTATAATATATTGTAGTTTATCATTGAAAATACCTTATGATATAACGTAATATGCTGTGTATCATTGAAAATACCTTATAATATATCGTAATTTGTAGTGTATCAATGAAAATACCTTATAATATAACGTAATATGCAGTGCATCATTGAAAATACCTTATAATATATCGGAATTTGTAGTGTATCATTGAAAATACCTTAGAATATATGGTAATTCTAGTCTATCAATGAAAATACCTTATAATATAACGTAATATGCAGTGTATCATTGAAAATACCTTATAATATATCGTAATTTGTAGTGTAGCAATGAAAATACCTTATAATTTAACGTAATATGCAGGGTATCATTGAAAATACCTTATAATATATCGTAATTTGTAGTGTATCATTGAAAATACCTTAGAATATATGGTAATTCTAGTCTATCAATGAAAATACCTTATAATATAACGTAATATGCAGTGTATCATTGAAAATACCTTATAATATATCGTAATTTGTAGTGTATCTTTGAAAATACCTTATAATATAACGTAATATGCAGTGTATCATTGAAAATACCTTATAATATAACGTAATATGCAGTGTATCATTGAAAATACCTTATAATATATCTTAATTTGTAGTGTATCATTGAAAATACCTTATAATATATAGTAGTTTATCATTGAAAATACCTTATAATATAACGTAATATGCTGTGTATCATTGAAAATACCTTATAATATATCGTAATTTGTAGTGTATCATTGATAATACCTTATAATATAACGTAATATGCAGTGTATCATTGAAAATACCTTATAATATATCGTCGTTTGTAGTGTATCATTGAAAATACCTTATAATATATAGCAGTTTATCATTGAAAATACCTTATAATGTAACTTAATATGCAGTGTATCATTGAAAATACCTTATGATATAAAGTAATATGCAGTGTATCATTGAAAATACCTTAGAATATATGGTAATTCTAGTCTATCAATGAAAATACCTTATAATATAATGTAATATGCAGTGTATCATTGAAAATACCTTATAATATATAGTAGTTTATCATTGAAAATACCTTATAATATAACGTAATATGCTGTGTATCATTGAAAAGATCTTATAATATATCGTAATTTGTAGTGTATCAATGAAAATACCTTATAATATAACGTAATAAGCTGTGTATCATTGAAAATACCTTATAATATAACGTAATATGCTGTGTATCATTGAAAATACCTTATAATATATCGTAATTTGTAGTGTATCAATGATAATACCTTATAATATAACGTAATTTGCAGTGTATCATTGAAAATACCTTATAATATATCGTAATTTGTAGTGTATCATTGAAAATACCTTATAGTATAACGTAATATGCAGTGCATCATTGAATATACCTTATAATATAACGTAATATGCAGTGTATCATTGAAAATACCTTATAATATAACGTAATATGCAGTGTATCATTGAAAATACCTTATAATATATCGTAATTTGTAGTGTATCATTGAAAATACCTTAGAATATATGGTAATTCTAGTCTATCAATGAAAATACCTTATAATATAACGTAATATGCAGTGTATCATTGAAAATACCTTATAATATAACGTAATATGCAGTGTATCATTGAAAATACCTTATAATATATCGTAATTTGTAGTGTATCATTGAAAATACCTTATAGTATAACGTAATATGCAGTGCATCATTGAAAATACCTTATAATATAACGTAATATGCAGTGTATCATTGAAAATACCTTATAATATAACGTAATATGCAGGGTATCATTGAAAATACCTTATAATATATCGTAATTTGTAGTGTATCATTGAAAATACCTTAGAATATATGGTAATTCTAGTCTATCAATGAAAATACCTTATAATATAACGTAATATGCAGTGTATCATTGAAAATACCTTATAATATATAGTAGTTTATCATTGAAAATACCTTATAATATAACGTATTATGCTGTGTATCATTGAAAAGATCTTATAATATATCGTAATTTGTAGTGTATCAATGAAAATACCTTATAATATAACGTAATAAGCTGTGTATCATTGAAAATACCTTAGAATATATTGTAATTCTAGTCTATCAATGAAAATACCTTATAATATAACGTAATATGCAGTGTATCATTGAAAATACCTTAGAATATATGGTAATTCTAGTCTATCAATGAAAATAAATTATAATATAACGTAATATTCAGTGTATCATGGAAAATACCTTATAATATATAGTAGTTTATCATTGAAAATACCTTATAATATAACTTAATATGCAGTGTATCATTGAAAATACCTTATGATATAACGTAATATGCAGTGTATCATTGAAAATACCTTAGAATATATGGTAATTCTAGTCTATCAATGAAAATACCTTATAATATAACGTAATATGCAGTGTATCATTGAAAACACCTTATAATATATAGTAGTTTATCATTGAAAATACCTTATGATATAACGTAATATGCTGTGTATCATTGAAAATACCTTATAATATATCGTAATTTGTAGTGTATCAATGAAAATACCTTATAATATAACGTAATATGCAGTGCATCATTGAAAATACCTTATAATATATCGTAATTTGTAGTGTATCATTGAAAATACCTTAGAATATATGGTAATTCTTGTCTATCAATGAAAATACCTTCTCATATAACGTAATATGCAGTGTATCATTGAAAATACCTTATAATATATCGTAATTTGTAGTGTATCTTTGAAAATACCTTATAATATAACGTAATATGCAGTGTATCATTGAAAATACCTTATAATATATAGCAGTTTATCATTGAAAATACCTTATAATATAACTTAATATGCAGTGTATCATTGAAAATACCTTATGATATAACGTAATATGCAGTGTATCATTGAAAATACCTTAGAATATATGGTAATTCTAGTCTATCAATGAAAATACCTTATAATATAACGTAATATGCAGTGTATCATTGAAAACACCTTATAATATATTGTAGTTTATCATTGAAAATACCTTATGATATAACGTAATATGCTGTGTATCATTGAAAATACCTTATAATATATCGTAATTTGTAGTGTATCAATGAAAATACCTTATAATATAACGTAATATGCAGTGCATCATTGAAAATACCTTATAATATATCGGAATTTGTAGTGTATCATTGAAAATACCTTAGAATATATGGTAATTCTAGTCTATCAATGAAAATACCTTATAATATAACGTAATATGCAGTGTATCATTGAAAATACCCCTTATAATATATCGTAATTTGTAGTGTATCAATGAAAATACCTTATAATATAACGTAATATGCAGGGTATCATTGAAAATACCTTATAATATATCGTAATTTGTAGTGTATCAATGAAAATACCTTCTCATATAACGTAATATGCAGTGTATCAATTGAAAATACCTTATAATATATCGTAATATGCAGTGTATCTTTGAAAATACCTTATAATATAACGTAATATGCAGTGTATCATTGAAAATACCTTATAATATATAGCAGTTTATCATTGAAAATACCTTATAATATAACTTAATATGCAGTGTATCATTGAAAATACCATATGATATAACGTAATATGCAGTGTATCATTGAAAATACCTTAGAATATATGGTAATTCTAGTCTATCAATGAAAATAAATTATAATATAACGTAATATGCAGTGTATCATTGAAAATACCTTATAATATATAGTAGTTTATCATTGAAAGTACCTTATAATATAACGTAATATGCAGGGTATCATTGAAAATACCTTATAATATATCGTAATTTGTAGTGTATCATTGAAAATACCTTAGAATATATGGTAATTCTTGTCTATCAATGAAAATACCTTATAATATAACGTAATATGCAGTGTATCATTGAAAATACCTTATAATATATCGTAATTTGTAGTGTATCAATGAAAATACCTTCTCATATAACGTAATATGCAGTGTATCATTGAAAATACCTTATAATATATCGTAATTTGTAGTGTATCTTTGAAAATATCTTATAATATAACGTAATATGCAGTGTATCATTGAAAATACCTTATAATATATAGCAGTTTATCATTGAAAATACCTTATAATATAACTTAATATGCAGTGTATCATTGAAAATACCTTAGAATATATGGTAATTCTAGTCTATCAATGAAAATACCTTATAATATAACGTAATATGCAGTGTATCATTGAAAATACCTTATAATATATTGTAGTTTATCATTGAAAATACCTTATGATATAACGTAATATGCTGTGTATCATTGAAAATACCTTATAATATATCGTAATTTGTAGTGTATCAATGAAAATACCTTATAATATAACGTAATATGCAGTGCATCATTGAAAATACCTTATAATATATCGGAATTTGTAGTGTATCATTGAAAATACCTTAGAATATATGGTAATTCTAGTCTATCAATGAAAATACCTTATAATATAACGTAATATGCAGTGTATCATTGAAAATACCTTATAATATATCGTAATTTGTAGTGTATCAATGAAAATACCTTATAATCTAACGTAATATGCAGGGTATCATTGAAAATACCTTATAATATATCGTAATTTGTAGTGTATCATTGAAAATACCTTAGAATATATGGTAATTCTAGTCTATCAATGAAAATACCTTATAATATAACGTAATATGCAGTGTATCATTGAAAATACCTTATAATATATCGTAATTTGTAGTGTATCTTTGAAAATACCTTATAATATAACGTAATATGCAGTGTATCATTGAAAATACCTTATAATATAACGTAATATGCAGTGTATCATTGAAAATACCTTATAATATATCTTAATTTGTAGTGTATCATTGAAAATACCTTATAATATATAGTAGTTTATCATTGAAAATACCTTATAATATAACGTAATATGCTGTGTATCATTGAAAATACCTTATAATATATCGTAATTTGTAGTGTATCATTGATAATACCTTATAATATAACGTAATATGCAGTGTATCATTGAAAATACCTTATAATATATCGTAGTTTGTAGTGTATCATTGAAAATACCTTATAATATATAGCAGTTTATCATTGAAAATACCTTATAATATAACTTAATATGCAGTGTATCATTGAAAATACCTTATGATATAACGTAATATGCAGTGTATCATTGAAAATACCTTAGAATATATGGTAATTCTAGTCTATCAATGAAAATACCTTATAATATAATGTAATATGCAGTGTATCATTGAAAATACCTTATAATATATAGTAGTTTATCATTGAAAATACCTTATAATATAACGTAATATGCTGTGTATCATTGAAAATACCTTATAATATATCGTAATTTGTAGTGTATCAATGAAAATACCTTATAATATAACGTAATAAGCTGTGTATCATTGAAAATACCTTATAATATAACGTAATATGCTGTGTATCATTGAAAATACCTTATAATATATAGTAATTTGTAGTGTATCAATGATAATACCTTATAATATAACGTAATTTGCAGTGTATCATTGAAAATACCTTATAATATATCGTAATTTGTAGTGTATCATTGAAAATACCTTATAGTATAACGTAATATGCAGTGCATCATTGAATATACCTTATAATATAACGTAATATGCAGTGTATCATTGAAAATACCTTATAATATAACGTAATATGCAGTGTATCATTGAAAATACCTTATAATATATCGTAATTTGTAGTGTATCATTGAAAATACCTTAGAATATATGGTAATTCTAGTCTATCAATGAAAATACCTTATAATATAACGTAATATGCAGTGTATCATTGAAAATACCTTATAATATAACGTAATATGCAGTGTATCATTGAAAATACCTTATAATATATCGTAATTTGTAGTGTATCATTGAAAATACCTTATAGTATAACGTAATATGCAGTGCATCATTGAAAATACCTTATAATATAACGTAATATGCAGTGTATCATTGAAAATACCTTATAATATAACGTAATATGCAGGGTATCATTGAAAATACCTTATAATATATCGTAATTTGTAGTGTATCATTGAAAATACCTTAGAATATATGGTAATTCTAGTCTATCAATGAAAATACCTTATAATATAACGTAATATGCAGTGTATCATTGAAAATACCTTATAATATATAGTAGTTTATCATTGAAAATACCTTATAATATAACGTATTATGCTGTGTATCATTGAAAAGATCTTATAATATATCGTAATTTGTAGTGTATCAATGAAAATACCTTATAATATAACGTAATAAGCTGTGTATCATTGAAAATACCTTAGAATATATTGTAATTCTAGTCTATCAATGAAAATACCTTATAATATAACGTAATATGCAGTGTATCATTGAAAATACCTTATAATATATAGTAGTTTATCATTAAAAATACCTTATAATATAACGTAATATGCTGTGTATCATTGAAAGTACCTTATAATATATAGTTGTTTATCATTGAAAATGCCTTATAATATAACGTAATATGCTGTGTATCATTGAAAATACCTTATAATATATCGTAATTTGTAGTGTATCAATGATAATACCTTATAATATAACGTAATATGCAGTGTATCATTGAAAATACCTTATAATATATCGTAATTTGTAGTGTATCATTGAAAATAATTTATAGTATAACGTAATATGCAGTGCATCATTGAAAATACCTTATAATATAACTTAATATGCAGTGTATCATTGAAAATACCTTATGATATAACGTAATATGCAGTGTATCATTGAAAATACCTTAGAATATATGGTAATTCTAGTCTATCAATGAAAATAAATTATAATATAACGTAATATGCAGTGTATCATTGAAAGTACCTTATAATATATAGTAGTTTATCAATGAAAATACCTTATAATATAACGTAATATGCAGGGTATCATTGAAAATACCTTATAATATATCGTAATTTGTAGTGTATCATTGAAAATACCTTATAATATATCGTAATTTGTAGTGTATCAATGAAAATACCTTCTCATATAACGTAATATGCAGTGTATCATTGAAAATACCTTATAATATATCGGAATTTGTAGTGTATCATTGAAAATACCTTAGAATATATGGTAATTCTAGTCTATCAATGAAAATACCTTATAATATAACGTAATATGCAGTGTATCATTGAAAATACCTTATAATATATCGTAATTTGTAGTGTATCATTGAAAATACCTTATAGTATAACGTAATATGCAGTGCATCATTGAAAATACCTTATAATATAACGTAATATGCAGTGTATCATTGAAAATACCTTATAATATAACGTAATATGCAGGGTATCATTGAAAATACCTTATAATATATCGTAATTTGTAGTGTATCATTGAAAATACCTTAGAAGATATGGTAATTCTAGTCTATCAATGAAAATACCTTATAATATAACGTAATATGCTGTGTATCATTGAAAATACCTTATAATGTATCGTAATTTGTAGTGTATCAATGATAATACCTTATAATATAACGTAATATGCAGTGTATCATTGAAAATACCTTATAATATATCGTAATTTGTAGTGTATCATTGAAAATACCTTATAATATATCGTAATTTGTAGTGTATCATTGAAAATACCTTATAATATATCGTAATTTGTAGTGTATCAATGAAAATACCTTCTCATATAACGTAATATGCAGTGCATCATTGAAAATACCTTATAATATACCGGAATTTGTAGTGTATCATTGAAAATACCTTAGAATATATGGTAATTCTAGTCTATCAATGAAAATACCTTATAATATAACGTAATATGCAGTTTATCATTGAAAATACCTTATAATATAACGTAATATGCTGTGTATCATTGAAAATACCTTATAATATATCGTAATTTGTAGTGTATCAATGATAATACCTTATAATATAACGTAATATGCAGTGTATCATTGAAAATACCTTATAATATATCGTAATTTGTAGTGTATCATTGAAAATAGCTTATGATATAACGTAATATGCAGTGTATCATTGAAAATACCTTATTATATAACGTAATATGCAGTGTATCATTGAAAATACCTTATAATATAACGTAATATGCAGGGTATCATTGAAAATACCTTATAATATATCGTAATTTGTAGTGTATCATTGAAAATACCTTAGAATATATGGTAATTCTAGTCTATCAATGAAAATACCTTATAATATAACGTAATATGCAGTGTATCATTGAAAATACCTTATAATATATCGTAATTTGTAGTGTATCTTTGAAAATACCTTATAATATAACGTAATATGCAGTGTATCATTGAAAATACCTTATAATATAACGTAATATGCAGTGTATCATTGAAAATACCTTATAATATATCTTAATTTGTAGTGTATCATTGAAAATACCTTATAATATATAGTAGTTTATCATTGAAAATACCTTATAATATAACGTAATATGCTGTGTATCATTGAAAATACCTTATAATATATCGTAATTTGTAGTGTATCATTGATAATACCTTATAATATAACGTAATATGCAGTGTATCATTGAAAATACCTTATAATATATCGTAATTTGTAGTGTATCATTGAAAATACCTTATAATATATAGCAGTTTATCATTGAAAATACCTTATAATGTAACTTAATATGCAGTGTATCATTGAAAATACCTTATGATATAAAGTAATATGCAGTGTATCATTGAAAATACCTTAGAATATATGGTAATTCTAGTCTATCAATGAAAATACCTTATAATATAATGTAATATGCAGTGTATCATTGAAAATACCTTATAATATATAGTAGTTTATCATTGAAAATACCTTATAATATAACGTATTATGCTGTGTATCATTGAAAAGATCTTATAATATATCGTAATTTGTAGTGTATCAATGAAAATACCTTATAATATAACGTAATAAGCTGTGTATCATTGAAAATACCTTATAATATAACGTAATATGCTGTGTATCATTGAAAATACCTTATAATATATCGTAATTTGTAGTGTATCAATGATAATACCTTATAATATAACGTAATATGCAGTGTATCATTGAAAATACCTTATAATATATCGTAATTTGTAGTGTATCATTGAAAATACCTTATAGTATAACGTAATATGCAGTGCATCATTGAATATACCTTATAATATAACGTAATATGCAGTGTATCATTGAAAATACCTTATAATATAACGTAATATGCAGTGTATCATTGAAAATACCTTATAATATATCGTAATTTGTAGTGTATCATTGAAAATACCTTAGAATATATGGTAATTCTAGTCTATCAATGAAAATACCTTATAATATAACGTAATATGCAGTGTATCATTGAAAATACCTTATAATATAACGTAATATGCAGTGTATCATTGAAAATACCTTATAATATATCGTAATTTGTAGTGTATCATTGAAAATACCTTATAGTATAACGTAATATGCAGTGCATCATTGAAAATACCTTATAATATAACGTAATATGCAGTGTATCATTGAAAATACCTTATAATATAACGTAATATGCAGGGTATCATTGAAAATACCTTATAATATATCGTAATTTGTAGTGTATCATTGAAAATACCTTAGAATATATGGTAATTCTAGTCTATCAATGAAAATACCTTATAATATAACGTAATATGCAGTGTATCATTGAAAATACCTTATAATATATAGTAGTTTATCATTGAAAATACCTTATAATATAACGTATTATGCTGTGTATCATTGAAAAGATCTTATAATATATCGTAATTTGTAGTGTATCAATGAAAATACCTTATAATATAACGTAATAAGCTGTGTATCATTGAAAATACCTTAGAATATATTGTAATTCTAGTCTATCAATGAAAATACCTTATAATATAACGTAATATGCAGTGTATCATTGAAAATACCTTATAATATATCGTAATTTGTAGTGTATCAATGAAAATACCTTCTCATATAACGTAATATGCAGTGCATCATTGAAAATACCTTATAATATATCGGAATTTGTAGTGTATCATTGAAAATACCTTAGAATATATGGTAATTCTAGTCTATCAATGAAAATACCTTATAATATAACGTAATATGCAGTTTATCATTGAAAATACCTTATAATATATAGTAGTTTATCATTGAAAATACCTTATAATATAACGTAATATGCTGTGTATCATTGAAAGTACCTTATAATATATAGTAGTTTATCATTGAAAATACCTTATAATATAACGTAATATGCTGTGTATCATTGAAAATACCTTATAATATATCGTAATTTGTAGTGTATCAATGATAATACCTTATAATATAACGTAATATGCAGTGTATCATTGAAAATACCTTATAATATATCGTAATTTGTAGTGTATCATTGAAAATAATTTATAGTATAACGTAATATGCAGTGCATCATTGAAAATACCTTATAATATAACGTAATATGCAGTGTATCATTGAAAATACCTTATAATATAACGTAATATGCAGGGTATCATTGAAAATACCTTATAATATAACGTAATATGCAGGGTATCATTGAAAATACCTTATAATATATCGTAATTTGTAGTGTATCATTGAAAATACCTTAGAATATATAGTAATTCTAGTCTATCAATGAAAATACCTTATAATATAATGTAATATGCAGTGTATCATTGAAAATACCTTATAATATATCGTAATTTGTAGTGTATCATTGAAAATACCTTAGAATATATGGTAATTCTAGTCTATCAATGAAATTACCTTATAATATAATGTAATATGCAGTGTATCATTGAAAATACCTTATTATATATAGTAGTTTATCATTGAAAATACCTTATAATATAACGTAATATGCTGTGTATCATTGAAAATACCTTATAATATATCGTAATTTGTAGTGTATCAATGATAATACCTTATAATATAACGTAATAAGCTGTGTATCATTGAAAATACCTTAGAATATATTGTAATTCTAGTCTATCAATGAAAATACCTTATAATATAACGTAATATGCAGTGTATCATTGAAAATACCTTATAATATATCGTAATTTGTAGTGTATCAATGAAAATACCTTCTCATATAACGTAATATGCAGTGCATCATTGAAAATACCTTATAATATATCGGAATTTGTAGTGTATCATTGAAAATACCTTAGAATATATGGTAATTCTAGTCTATCAATGAAATTACCTTATAATATAATGTAATATGCAGTTTATCATTGAAAATACCTTATAATATATAGTAGTTTATCATTAAAAATACCTTATAATATAACGTAATATGCTGTGTATCATTGAAAGTACCTTATAATATATAGTTGTTTATCATTGAAAATGCCTTATAATATAACGTAATATGCTGTGTATCATTGAAAATACCTTATAATATATCGTAATTTGTAGTGTATCAATGATAATACCTTATAATATAACGTAATATGCAGTGTATCATTGAAAATACCTTATAATATATCGTAATTTGTAGTGTATCATTAAAAATAATTTATAGTATAACGTAATATGCAGTGCATCATTGAAAATACCTTATAATATAACGTAATATGCAGTGTATCATTGAAAATACCTTATAATATAACGTAATATGCAGGGTATCATTGAAAATACCTTATAATATAACGTAATATGCAGGGTATCATTGAAAATACCTTATAATATATCGTAATTTGTAGTGTATCATTGAAAATACCTTAGAATATATGGTAATTCTAGTCTATCAATGAAATTACCTTATAATATAATGTAATATGCAGTGTATCATTGAAAATACCTTATAATATATAGTAGTTTATCATTGAAAATACCTTATAATATAACGTAATATGCTGTGTATCATTGAAAATACCTTATAATATATCGTAATTTGTAGTGTATCAATGATAATACCTTATAATATAACGTAATAAGCTGTGTATCATTGAAAATACCTTAGAATATATTGTAATTCTAGTCTATCAATGAAAATACCTTATAATATAACGTAATATGCAGTGTATCATTGAAAATACCTTATAATATATCGTAATTTGTAGTGTATCAATGAAAATACCTTCTCATATAACGTAATATGCAGTGCATCATTGAAAATACCTTATAATATATCGGAATTTGTAGTGTATCATTGAAAATACCTTAGAATATATGGTAATTCTCGTCTATCAATGAAAATACCTTATAATATAACGTAATATGCAGTTTATCATTGAAAATACCTTATAATATATAGTAGTTTATCATTAAAAATACCTTATAATATAACGTAATATGCTGTGTATCATTGAAAGTACCTTATAATATATAGTTGTTTATCATTGAAAATGCCTTATAATATAACGTAATATGCTGTGTATCATTGAAAATACCTTATAATATATCGTAATTTGTAGTGTATCAATGATAATACCTTATAATATAACGTAATATGCTGTGTATCATTGAAAATACCTTATAATATATCGTAATTTGTAGTGTATCAATGATAATACCTTATAATATAACGTAATTTGCAGTGTATCATTGAAAATACCTTATAATATATCGTAATTTGTAGTGTATCATTGATAATACCTTATAATATAACGTAATATGCAGTGTATCATTGAAAATACCTTATAATATATCGTAATTTGTAGTGTATCATTGAAAATACCTTATAATATATAGCAGTTTATCATTGAAAATACCTTATAATGTAACTTAATATGCAGTGTATCATTGAAAATACCTTAGAATATATGGTAATTCTAGTCTATCAATGAAAATACCTTATAATATATCGTAATTTGTAGTGTATCATTGAAAATACCTTATAGTATAACGTAATATGCAGTGCATCATTGAAAATACCTTATAATATAACGTAATATGCAGTGTATCATTGAAAATACCTTATAATATAACGTAATATGCAGGGTATCATTGAAAAATACCTTATAATATATCGTAATTTGTAGTGTATCATTGAAAATACCTTAGAATATATGGTAATTCTAGTCTATCAATGAAAATACCTTATAATATAACGTAATATGCAGTGTATCATTGAAAATACCTTATAATATATAGTAGTTTATCATTGAAAATACCTTATAATATAACGTATTATGCTGTGTATCATTGAAAAGATCTTATAATATATCGTAATTTGTAGTGTATCAATGAAAATACCTTATAATATAACGTAATAAGCTGTGTATCATTGAAAATACCTTAGAATATATTGTAATTCTAGTCTATCAATGAAAATACCTTATAATATAACGTAATATGCAGTGTATCATTGAAAATACCTTATAATATATCGTAATTTGTAGTGTATCAATGAAAATACCTTCTCATATAACGTAATATGCAGTGCATCATTGAAAATACCTTATAATATATCGGAATTTGTAGTGTATCATTGAAAATACCTTAGAATATATGGTAATTCTAGTCTATCAATGAAAATACCTTATAGTATAACGTAATATGCAGTTTATCATTGAAAATACCTTATAATATATAGTAGTTTATCATTAAAAATACCTTATAATATAACGTAATATGCTGTGTATCATTGAAAGTACCTTATAATATATAGTTGTTTATCATTGAAAATGCCTTATAATATAACGTAATATGCTGTGTATCATTGAAAATACCTTATAATATATCGTAATTTGTAGTGTATCAATGATAATACCTTATAATATAACGTAATATGCAGTGTATCATTGAAAATACCTTATAATATATCGTAATTTGTAGTGTATCATTGAAAATAATTTATAGTATAACGTAATATGCAGTGCATCATTGAAAATACCTTATAATATAACGTAATATGCAGTGTATCATTGAAAATACCTTATAATATAACGTAATATGCTGTGTATCATTGAAAATACCTTATAATATATCGTAATTTGTAGTGTATCAATGATAATACCTTATAATATAACGTAATAAGCTGTGTATCATTGAAAATACCATAGAATATATTGTAATTCTAGTCTATCGATGAAAATACCTTATAATATAACGTAATATGCAGTGTATCATTGAAAATACCTTATAATATATCGTAATTTGTAGTGTATCAATGAAAATACCTTCTCATATAACGTAATATGCAGTGCATCATTGAAAATACCTTATAATATATCGGAATTTGTAGTGTATCATTGAAAATACCTTAGAATATATGGTAATTCTAGTCTATCAATGAAAATACCTTATAATATAACGTAATATGCAGTTTATCATTGAAAATACCTTATAATATATAGTAGTTTATCATTAAAAATACCTTATAATATAACGTAATATGCTGTGTATCATTGAAAGTACCTTATAATATATAGTAGTTTATCATTGAAAATACCTTATAATATAACGTAATATGCTGTGTATCATTGAAAATACCTTATAATATATCGTAATTTGTAGTGTATCAATGATAATACCTTATAATATAACGTAATATGCAGTGTATCATTGAAAATACCTTATAATATATCGTAATTTGTAGTGTATCATTGAAAATAATTTATAGTATAACGTAATATGCAGTGCATCATTGAAAATACCTTATAATATAACGTAATATGCAGTGTATCATTGAAAATACCTTATAATATAACGTAATATGCAGGGTATCATTGAAAATACCTTATAATATAACGTAATATGCAGGGTATCATTGAAAATACCTTATAATATATAGTAGTTTATCATTGAAAATACCTTATAATATAACGTAATATGCTGTGTATCATTGAAAATACCTTAGAATATATTGTAATTCTAGTCTATCAATGAAAATACCTTATAATATAACGTAATATGCAGTGTATCATTGAAAATACCTTATAATATATAGTAGTTTATCATTGAAAATACCTTATAATATAACTTAATATGCATTGTATCATTGAAAATACCTTATGATATAACGTAATATGCAGGGTATCATTGAAAATACCTTATAATATATCGTAATTTGTAGTGTATCATTGAAAATACCTTATAATATATAGTAGTTTATCATTGAAAATACCTTATAATATAACGTAATATGCTGTGTATCATTGAAAATACCTTAGAATATATTGTAATTCTAGTCTATCAATGAAAATACCTTATAATATAACGTAATATGCAGTGTATCATTGAAAATACCTTATAATATATAGTAGTTTATCATTGAAAATACCTTATAATATAACTTAATATGCATTGTATCATTGAAAATACCTTATGATATAACGTAATATGCAGGGTATCATTGAAAATACCTTATAATATATCGTAATTTGTAGTGTATCATTGAAAATACCTTAGAATATATGGTAATTCTAGTCTATCAATGAAAATACCTTATAATATAACGTAATATGCAGTGTATCATTGAAAATACCTTATAATATAACGTAATATGCAGGGTATCATTGAAAATACCTTATAATATAACGTAATATGCAGGGTATCATTGAAAATACCTTATAATATATCGTAATTTGTAGTGTATCATTGAAAATACCTTATAATATATCGCAATTTGTAGTGTATCAATGAAAATACCTTCTCATATAACGTAATATGCAGTGCATCATTGAAAATACCTTATAATATATCGGAATTTGTAGTGTATCATTGAAAATACCTTAGAATATATGGTAATTCTAGTCTATCAATGAAAGTACCTTATAATATAACGTAATATGCAGTTTATCATTGAAAATACCTTATAATATATAGTAGTTTATCATTGAAAATACCTTATAATATAACGTAATATGCTGTGTATCATTGAAAATACCTTATAATATATCGTAATTTGTAGTGTATCATTGAAAATAGCTTATAGTATAACGTAATATGCAGTGCATCATTGAAAATACCTTATAATATAACGTAATATGCAGTGTATCATTGAAAATACCTTATAATATAACGTAATATGCAGGGTATCATTGAAAATACCTTATAATATAACGTAATATGCTGTGTATCATTGAAAGTACCTTATAATATATAGTTGTTTATCATTGAAAATGCCTTATAATATAACGTAATATGCAGGGTATCATTGAAAATACCTTATAATATATCGTAATTTGTAGTGTATCATTGAAAATACCTTAGAATATATGGTAATTCTAGTCTATCAATGAAAATACCTTATAATATAACGTAATATGCTGTGTATCATTGAAAATACCTTATAATATATCGTAATTTGTAGTGTATCATTGAAAATAGCTTATAGTATAACGTAATATGCAGTGCATCATTGAAAATACCTTATAATATAACGTAATATGCAGTGTATCATTGAAAATACCTTATAATATAACGTAATATGCAGGGTATCATTGAAAATACCTTATAATATATCGTAATTTGTAGTGTATTATTGAAAATACCTTATAATATAACGTAATATGCAGTGTATCATTGAAAATACCTTATAATATAACGTAATATGCAGTGTATCATTGAAAATACCATGTAATATAACGTAATATGCAGTGTATCATTGATAATACCTTACGATATAACGTAATATGCAGTGTATCATTGAAAATACCTTCTAATATAACGTAATATGCAGTGTATCATTGAAAATACCTTATAATATAACGTAATATGCAGTGTATCATTGAAAATACCTTACGATATATCGTAATATGCAGTGTATCATTGAAAATACCTTATATCATATCGTAATATGCAGTGTATCATTGAAAATACCTTATAACATATCCTAATATGCAGTATAACATTGAAAATACCTTATAATATAACGTAATATGCAGTGTATCATTGAAAATACCTTATAATATAACGTAATATCCAGTGTATCATTGAATATACCTTATAATATAACGTAATATGCAGTGTATCATTGAAAATACCTTATAATATAACGTAATATGCAGTGTATCATAGAAAATACCATGTAATATAACGTAATATACAGTGTATCATTGAAAATACGTTATAATATAACGTAATATGCAGTGTATCATTGAAAATACCTTCTAATATATCGTAGTTTATCATTGAAAATACCTTATAATATAACGTAATATGCAGTGTATCATTGAAAATTCCTTATAATATAACGTAATATGCAGTGTATCATTGAAAATACCTTATAATATAACGTAATATCCAGTGTATCATTGAAAATACCTTATAATATAACGTAATATGCAGTGTATCATTGAAAATACCTTATAACATATCGTAATTTGTAGTGTATCTTTGAAAATACCTTATAATATAACGTAACATGCAGTGTATCATTGAAAATACCTTCTAATATAACGTAATATGCAGTGTATCATTGAAAATACCTTATAATATAACGTAATATGCAGTGTATCATTGAAAATACCTTACGATATATCGTAATATGCAGTGTATCTTTGAAAATACCTTATAATATAACGTAACATGCAGTGTATCATTGAAAATACCTTATAATATAACGTAATATGCAGTGTATCATTGAAAATACCTTATAATATAACGTAATATGCAGTGTATCATTGAAAATACCTTATAATATAACGTAATATGCAGTGTATCATTGAAAATACCTTATAATATAACGTAATATGCAGTGTATCATAGAAAATACCATGTAATATAACGTAAAATACAGTGTATCATTGAAAATACGTTATAATATAACGTAATATGCAGTGTATCATTGAAAATACCTTCTAATATATCGTAGTTTATCATTCAAAATACCTTATAATATAACGTAATATGCAGTGTATCATTGAAAATTCCTTATAATATAACGTAATATGCAGTGTATCATTGAAAATACCTTATAATATAACGTAATATCCAGTGTATCATTGAAAATACCTTATAATATAACGTAATATGCAGTGTATCATTGAAAATACCTTATAACATATCGTAATTTGTAGTGTATCTTTGAAAATACCTTATAATATAACGTAACATGCAGTGTATCATTGAAAATACCTTCTAATATAACGTAATATGCAGTGTATCATTGAAAATACCTTATAATATAACGTAATATGCAGTGTATCATTGAAAATACCTTATAATATAACGTAATATGCAGTGTATCATTGAAAATACCTTATAATATAACGTAATATGCAGTGTATCATTGAAAATACCTTATAATATAACGTATTATGCAGTGTATCATTGAAAATACCTTATAATATAACGTAATATGCAGTGTATCATTGAAAATACCTTATAATATAACGTAATATCCAGTGTATCATTGAAAATACCTTATAATATAACGTAATATGCAGTGTATCATTGAAAATACCTTATAACATATCGTAATTTGTAGTGTATCTTTGAAAATACCTTATAATATAACGTAACATGCAGTGTATCATTGAAAATACCTTCTAATATAACGTAATATGCAGTGTATCATTGAAAATACCTTATAATATAACGTAATATGCAGTGTATCATTGAAAATACCTTATAATATAACGTAATATGCAGTGTATCATTGAAAATACCTTATAATATAACGTAATATGCAGTGTATCATTGAAAATACCTTATAATATAACGTAATATGCAGTGTATCATTGAAAATACCTTACGATATAACGTAATATGCAGTGTATCATTGAAAATACCTTATATCATATCGTAATATGCAGTGTATCATTGAAAATACCTTATAATATAACGTAATATGCAGTGTATCATTGAAAATACCTTACGATATAACGTAATATGCAGTGTATCATTGAAAATACCTTATAATGTATCGTAATATGCAGTGTATCATTGAAAATACCTTATAATATAACGTAATATGCAGTGTATCATAGAAAATACCATATATCATATCGTAATATGCAGTGTATCATTGTAAATACCTTATAATATAACGTAATATGCAGTGTATCATTGAAAATACCTTATAACATATCGTAATTTGTAGTGTATCTTTGAAAATACCTTATAATATAACGTAACATGCAGTGTATCATTGAAAATACCTTCTAATATAACGTAATATGCAGTGTATCATTGAAAATACCTTATAATATAACGTAATATGCAGTGTATCATTGAAAATACCTTATAATATAACGTAATATGCAGTGTATCATTGAAAATACCTTCTAATATAACGTAATATGCAGTGTATCATTGAAAATACCTTATAATATAACGTAATATGCAGTGTATCATTGAAAATACCTTATAATATAACGTAATATGCAGTGTATCATTGAAAATACCTTATAATATAACGTAATATGCAGTGTATCATTGAAAATACCTTATAACATATCGTAATTTGTAGTGTATCTTTGAAAATACCTTATAATATAACGTAACATGCAGTGTATCATTGAAAATACCTTCTAATATAACGTAATATGCAGTGTATCATTGAAAATACCTTATAATATAACGTAATATGCAGTGTATCATTGAAAATACCTTATAATATAACGTAATATGCAGTGTATCATTGAAAATACCTTATAATATAACGTAATATGCAGTGTATCATTGAAAATACCTTATAATATAACGTAATATGCAGTGTATCATTGAAAATACCTTACGATACAACGTAATATGCAGTGTATCATTGAAAATACCTTATATCATATCGTAATATGCAGTGTATCATTGAAAATACCTTATAATATAACGTAATATGCAGTGTATCATTGAAAATACCTTACGATATAACGTAATATGCAGTGTATCATTGAAAATACCTTATAATGTATCGTAATATGCAGTGTATCATTGAAAATACCTTATAATATAACGTAATATGCAGTGTATCATTGAAAATACCTTATAACATATCGTAATTTGTAGTGTATCTTTGAAAATACCTTATAATATAACGTAATATGCAGTGTATCATTGAAAATACCTTATAATATAACGTAATATGCAGTGTATCATTGAAAATACCTTATAACATATCGTAATTTGTAGTGTATCTTTGAAAATACCTTATAATATAACGTAACATGCAGTGTATCATTGAAAATACCTTCTAATATAACGTAATATGCAGTGTATCATTGAAAATACCTTATAATATAACGTAATATGCAGTGTATCATTGAAAATACCTTACGATATATCGTAATATGCAGTGTATCATTGAAAATACCTTATATCATATCGTAATATGCAGTGTATCATTGAAAATACCTTATAACATATCCTAATATGCAGTATAACATTGAAAATACCTTATAATATAACGTAATATGCAGTGTATCATTGAAAATACCTTATAATATAACGTAATATCCAGTGTATCATTGAAAATACCTTATAATATAACGTAATATGCAGTGTATCATTGAAAATACCTTATAATATAACGTAATATGCAGTGTATCATAGAAAATACCATGTAATATAACGTAATATACAGTGTATCATTGAAAATACGTTATAATATAACGTAATATGCAGTGTATCATTGAAAATACCTTCTAATATATCGTAGTTTATCATTGAAAATACCTTATAATATAACGTAATATGCAGTGTATCATTGAAAATTCCTTATAATATAACGTAATATGCAGTGTATCATTGAAAATACCTTATAATATAACGTAATATCCAGTGTATCATTGAAAATACCTTATAATATAACGTAATATGCAGTGTATCATTGAAAATACCTTATAACATATCGTAATTTGTAGTGTATCTTTGAAAATACCTTATAATATAACGTAACATGCAGTGTATCATTGAAAATACCTTCTAATATAACGTAATATGCAGTGTATCATTGAAAATACCTTATAATATAACGTAATATGCAGTGTATCATTGAAAATACCTTACGATATATCGTAATATGCAGTGTATCTTTGAAAATACCTTATAATATAACGTAACATGCAGTGTATCATTGAAAATACCTTATAATATAACGTAATATGCAGTGTATCATTGAAAATACCTTATAATATAACGTAATATGCAGTGTATCATTGAAAATACCTTATAATATAACGTAATATGCAGTGTATCATTGAAAATACCTTATAATATAACGTAATATGCAGTGTATCATAGAAAATACCATGTAATATAACGTAATATACAGTGTATCATTGAAAATACGTTATAATATAACGTAATATGCAGTGTATCATTGAAAATACCTTCTAATATATCGTAGTTTATCATTGAAAATACCTTATAATATAACGTAATATGCAGTGTATCATTGAAAATTCCTTATAATATAACGTAATATGCAGTGTACCATTGAAAATACCTTATAATATAACGTAATATCCAGTGTATCATTGAAAATACCTTATAACATATCGTAATTTGTAGTGTATCTTTGAAAATACCTTATAATATAACGTAACATGCAGTGTATCATTGAAAATACCTTCTAATATAACGTAATATGCAGTGTATCATTGAAAATACCTTATAATATAACGTAATATGCAGTGTATCATTGAAAATACCTTATAATATAACGTAATATGCAGTGTATCATTGAAAATACCTTATAATATAACGTAATATGCAGTGTATCATTGAAAATACCTTATAATATAACGTAATATGCAGTGTATCATTGAAAATACCTTACGATATAACGTAATATGCAGTGTATCATTGAAAATACCTTATATCATATCGTAATATGCAGTGTATCATTGAAAATACCTTATAATATAACGTAATATGCAGTGTATCATTGAAAATACCTTACGATATAACGTAATATGCAGTGTATCATTGAAAATACCTTATAATGTATCGTAATATGCAGTGTATCATTGAAAATACCTTATAATATAACGTAATATGCAGTGTATCATTGAAAATACCTTATAACATATCGTAATTTGTAGTGTATCTTTGAAAATACCTTATAATATAACGTAATATGCAGTGTATCATTGAAAATACCTTATAATATAACGTAATATGCAGTGTATCATAGAAAATACCATGTAATATAACGTAATATACAGTGTATCATTGAAAATACGTTATAATATAACGTAATATGCAGTGTATCATTGAAAATACCTTCTAATATATCGTAGTTTATCATTGAAAATACCTTATAATATAACGTAATATGCAGTGTATCATTGAAAATACCTTATAATATAACGTAATATGCAGTGTATCATTGAAAATACCTTATAATGTATCGTAATATGCAGTCTATCAACGATAAAACCTTATAATATAACGTAATATGCAGTGTATCATTGAAAATACCTTATGATATAACGTAATATGCAGTGTATCATTGAAAATACCTTATAATATAACGTAATATGCAGTGTATCATTGAAAATACCTTACGATATAACGTAATATGCAGTGTATCATTGAAAATACCTTATAATGTATCGTAATATGCAGTGTATCATTGAAAATACCTTATAATATAACGTAATATGCAGTGTATCATTGAAAATACCTTATAATATAACGTAATATGCAGTGTATCATTGAAAATACCTTACGATATATCGTAATATGCAGTGTATCTTTGAAAATACCTTATAATATAACGTAACATGCAGTGTATCATTGAAAATACCTTATAATATAACGTAATATGCAGTGTATCATTGAAAATACCTTATATCATATCGTAATATGCAGTGTATCATTGAAAATACCTTATAACATATCCTAATATGCAGTATAACATTGAAAATACCTTATAATATAACGTAATATGCAGTGTATCATTGAAAATACCTTATAATATAACGTAATATCCAGTGTATCATTGAAAATACCTTATAATATAACGTAATATGCAGTGTATCATTGAAAATACCTTATAATATAACGTAATATGCAGTGTATCATAGAAAATACCATGTAATATAACGTAATATACAGTGTATCATTGAAAATACGTTATAATATAACGTAATATGCAGTGTATCATTGAAAATACCTTCTAATATATCGTAGTTTATCATTGAAAATACCTTATAATATAACGTAATATGCAGTGTATCATTGAAAATTCCTTATAATATAACGTAATATGCAGTGTATCATTGAAAATACCTTATAATATAACGTAATATCCAGTGTATCATTGAAAATACCTTATAATATAACGTAATATGCAGTGTATCATTGAAAATACCTTATAACATATCGTAATTTGTAGTGTATCTTTGAAAATACCTTATAATATAACGTAACATGCAGTGTATCATTGAAAATACCTTATAATATAACGTAATATGCAGTGTATCATTGAAAATACCTTATAATATAACGTAATATGCAGTGTATCATTGAAAATACCTTACGATATATCGTAATATGCAGTGTATCTTTGAAAATACCTTATAATATAACGTAACATGCAGTGTATCATTGAAAATACCTTATAATATAACGTAATATGCAGTGTATCATTGAAAATACCTTATAATATAACGTAATATGCAGTGTATCATTGAAAATACCTTATAATATAACGTAATATGCAGTGTATCATTGAAAATACCTTATAATATAACGTAATATGCAGTGTATCATAGAAAATACCATGTAATATAACGTAATATACAGTGTATCATTGAAAATACGTTATAATATAACGTAATATGCAGTGTATCATTGAAAATACCTTCTAATATATCGTAGTTTATCATTGAAAATACCTTATAATATAACGTAATATGCAGTGTATCATTGAAAATTCCTTATAATATAACGTAATATGCAGTGTACCATTGAAAATACCTTATAATATAACGTAATATCCAGTGTATCATTGAAAATACCTTATAATATAACGTAATATGCAGTGTATCATTGAAAATACCTTATAACATATCGTAATTTGTAGTGTATCTTTGAAAATACCTTATAATATAACGTAACATGCAGTGTATCATTGAAAATACCTTCTAATATAACGTAATATGCAGTGTATCATTGAAAATACCTTATAATATAACGTAATATGCAGTGTATCATTGAAAATACCTTACGATATATCGTAATATGCAGTGTATCTTTGAAAATACCTTATAATATAACGTAACATGCAGTGTATCATTGAAAATACCTTATAATATAACGTAATATGCAGTGTATCATTGAAAATACCTTATAATATAACGTAATATGCAGTGTATCATTGAAAATACCTTATAATATAACGTAATATGCAGTGTATCATTGAAAATACCTTATAATATAACGTAATATGCAGTGTATCATAGAAAATACCATGTAATATAACGTAATATACAGTGTATCATTGAAAATACGTTATAATATAACGTAATATGCAGTGTATCATTGAAAATTCCTTATAATATAACGTAATATGCAGTGTATCATTGAAAATACCTTATAATATAACGTAATATCCAGTGTATCATTGAAAATACCTTATAATATAACGTAATATGCAGTGTATCATTGAAAATACCTTATAACATATCGTAATTTGTAGTGTATCTTTGAAAATACCTTATAATATAACGTAACATGCAGTGTATCATTGAAAATACCTTCTAATATAACGTAATATGCAGTGTATCATTGAAAATACCTTATAATATAACGTAATATGCAGTGTATCATTGAAAATACCTTACGATATATCGTAATATGCAGTGTATCTTTGAAAATACCTTATAATATAACGTAACATGCAGTGTATCATTGAAAATACCTTATAATATAACGTAATATGCAGTGTATCATTGAAAATACCTTATAATATAACGTAATATGCAGTGTATCATTGAAAATACCTTATAATATAACGTAATATGCAGTGTATCATTGAAAATACCTTACGATATATCGTAATATGCAGTATATCATTGAAAATACCTTATATCATATCGTAATATGCAGTGTATCATTGAAAATACCTTATAATATAACGTAATATGCAGTGTATCATTGAAAATACCTTATAATATAACGTAATATGCAGTGTATCATTGAAAATACCTTACGATATATCGTAATATGCAGTGTATCATTGAAAATACCTTACGATATATCGTAATATGCAGTGTATCATTGAAAATACCTTATATCATATCGTAATATGCAGTGTATCATTGAAAATACCTTATAATATAACGTAATATGCAGTGTGTCATTGAAAATACCTTATAATATAAGGTAATATACAGTGTATCATTGAAAATACCATACAGTATAGCGTAACATGCAGTGTATCATTGAAAATACCTTATAATATAGCGTAATATCCAGTGTATCATTGAAAATACCTTATATCATATCGTAATATGCAGTGTATCATTGAAAATACCGTATAATATAACGTAATATGCAGTGTATCATTGAAAATACCTTATAACATATCGTAATTTGTAGTGTATCTTTGAAAATACCTTATAATATAACGTAACATGCAGTGTATCATTGAAAATACCTTCTAATATAACGTAATATGCAGTGTATCATTGAAAATACCTTATAATATAACGTAATATGCAGTGTATCATTGAAAATACCTTACGATATAACGTAATATGCAGTGAATCATTGAAAATACCTTCTAATATATCGTAGTTTATCATTGAAAATACCTTATAATATAACGTAATATGCAGTGTATCATTGAAAATACCTTATAATATAACGTAATATGCAGTGTATCATTGAAAATACCTTATAATATAACGTAATATCCAGTGTATCATTGAAAATACCTTATAATATAACGTAATATGCAGTGTATCATTGCAAATACCTTATAATATAGCGTAATATCCAGTGTATCATTGAAAATACCTTATAATATAACGTAATATGCAGTGTATCATTGAAAATACCTTATAACATATCGTAATTTGTAGTGTATCTTTGAAAATACCTTATAATATAACGTAACATGCAGTGTATCATTGAAAATACCTTCTAATATAACGTAATATGCAGTGTATCATTGAAAATACCTTATAATATAACGTAATATGCAGTGTATCATTGAAAATACCTTACGATATAACGTAATATGCAGTGTATCATTGAAAATACCTTCTAATATATCGTAGTTTATCATTGAAAATACCTTATAATATAACGTAATATGCAGTGTATCATTGAAAATACCTTATAATATAACGTAATATGCAGTGTATCATTGAAAATACCTTATAATATAACGTAATATCCAGTGTATCATTGAAAATACCTTATAATATAACGTAATATGCAGTGTATCATTGCAAATACCTTATAATATAGCGTAATATCCAGTGTATCATTGAAAATACCTTATAATATAACGTAATATGCAGTGTATCATTGAAAATACATTATAATATAACGTAATATGCAGTGTATCATTGAAAATACCTTATAATATAACGTAATATGCAGTGTATCATTGAAAATACCTTCTAATATATCGTAGTTTATCATTGAAAGTACCTTACAATATAACGTAATATGCAGTGTATCATTGAAAATACCTTATAATATAACGTAATATACAGTGTATCATTGAAAATACCTTATAACATATCGTAATATGCAGTGTATCATTGAAAATACCTTATAATATAACGTAATATGCAATGTATCATAGAAAATACCATGTAATATAACGTAATATACAGTGTATCATTGAAAATACGTTATAATATAACGTAATATGCAGTGTATCATTGAAAATACCTTCTAATATATCGTAGTTTATCATTGAAAATACCTTATAATATAACGTAATATGCAGTGTATCATTGAAAATACCTTATAATATAACGTAATATGCAGTGTATCATTGAAAATACATTATAATATAACGTAATATGTAGTGTATCATTGAAAATACATTACAACATAACGTAATATGCAGTGTATCATTGAAAATACCTTATAACATAACGTAATATGCAGTGTATCATTGAAAATACCTTCTAATATATCGTAGTTTATCATTGAAAATACCTTACAATATATCGTAATATGCAGTGTATCGTTGAAAATACCTTCTAATATATCGTAGTTTATCATTGAAAATACCTTATAATATAACGTAATATGCAGTGTATCATTGAAAATACCTTATAATATAACGTAATATGCAGTGTATCATTGAAAATACCTTATAATATAACGTAATATGCAGTGTATCATTGAAAATACCTTATATCATATCGTAATATGCAGTGTATCATAGAAAATACCTTATAACGTATCCTAATATGCAGTGTATCATTGAAAATACCTTATAATATAACGTAATATGCAGTGTATCATTGAAACTACCTTATAATATAACGTAATATCCAGTGTATCATTGAAAATACCTTATAATATAACGTAATATGCAGTGTATCATTGAAAATACATTATAATATAACGTAATATGCAGTGTATCATTGAACATACATTATAATATAACGTAATATGCAGTGTATCATTGAAAATACCTTATAATATAACGTAATATGCAGTGTATCATTGAAAATACCTTCTAATATATCGTAGTTTATCATTGAAAATACCTTATAATATAACGTAATATGCAGTGTATCATTGAAAATACCTTATAATATAACGTAATATACAGTGTATCATTGAAAATACCTTATAACATATCGTAATATGCAGTGTATCATTGAAAATACCTTATAATATAACGTAATATACAGTGTATCATTGAAAATACCATACAATATAGCGTAACATGCAGTGTATCATTGAAAATACCTTATAATATAGCGTAATATCCAGTGTATCATTGAAAATACCTTATAATATAACGTAATATGCAGTGTATCATTGAAAATACCTTATATCATATCGTAATATGCAGTGTATCATTGAAAATACCGTATAATATAACGTAATATGCAGTGTATCATTGAAAATACCTTATAACATATCGTAATTTGTAGTGTATCTTTGAAAATACCTTATAATATAACGTAACATGCAGTGTATCATTGAAAATACCTTCTAATATAACGTAATATGCAGTGTATCATTGAAAATACCTTATAATATAACGTAATATGCAGTGTATCACTGAAAATACCTTACGATATATCGTAATATGCCGTGTATCTTTGAAAATACCTTATAATATAACGTAACATGCAGTGTATCATTGAAAATACCTTATAATATAACGTAATATGCAGTGTATCATTGAAAATACCTTATAATATAACGTAATATGCAGTGTATCATTGAAAATACCTTATAATATAACGTAATATGCAGTGTATCATTGAAAATACCTTACGATATATCGTAATATGCAGTATATCATTGAAAATACCTTATATCATATCGTAATATGCAGTGTATCATTGAAAATACCTTATAATATAACGTAATATGCAGTGTATCATTGAAAATACCTTATAATATAACGTAATATGCAGTGTATCATTGAAAATACCTTACGATATATCGTAATATGCAGTGTATCATTGAAAATACCTTACGATATATCGTAATATGCAGGGTATCATTGAAAATACCTTATATCATATCGTAATATGCAGTGTATCATTGAAAATACCTTATAATATAACGTAATATGCAGTGTATCATTGAAAATACCTTACGATATAACGTAATATGCAGTGTATCATTGAAAATACCTTATATCTTATCGTAATATGCAGTGTATCATTGAAAATACCTTATAACATATCCTAATATGCAGTATATCATTGGAAATACCTTATAATATAACGTAATATGCAGTGTATCATTGAAAATACCTTATAACATATCGTAATTTGTAGTGTATCTTTGAAAATACCTTATAATATAACGTAACATGCAGTGTATCATTGAAAATACCTTATAATATAACGTAATATGCAGTGTATCATTGAAAATACCTTATAACATATCGTAATTTGTAGTGTATCTTTGAAAATACTTTATAATATAACGTACCATGCAGTGTATCATTTAAAATACCTTCTAATATAACGTAATATGCAGTGTATCATTGAAAATACCTTATAATATAACGTAATATGCAGTGTATCATTGAAAATACCTTATAACATATCGTAATTTGTAGTGTATCTTTGAAAATACCTTATAATATAACGTAACATGCAGTGTATCATTGAAAATACCTTCTAATATAACGTAATATGCAGTGTATCATTGAAAATACCTTATAATATAACGTAATATGCAGTGTATCATTGAAAATACCTTACGATATATCGTAATATGCAGTGTATCATTGAAAATACCTTATAATATAACGTAATATGCAGTGTATCATTGAAAATACCTTATAATATAACGTAATATGCAGTGTATCATTGAAAATACCTTATAATATAACGTAATATGCAGTGTATCATTGAAAATACCTTACGATATATCGTAATATGCAGTATATCATTGAAAATACCTTATATCATATCGTAATATGCAGTGTATCATTGAAAATACCTTATAAAATAACGTAATATGCAGTGTATCATTGAAAATACCTTATAATATAACGTAATATGCAGTGTATCATTGAAAATACCTTACGATATATCGTAATATGCAGTGTATCATTGAAAATACCTTACGATATATCGTAATATGCAGTGTATCATTGAAAATACCTTATATCATATCGTAATATGCAGTGTATCATTGAAAATACCTTATAATATAACGTAATATGCAGTGTGTCATTGAAAATACCTTATAATATAAGGTAATATACAGTGTATCATTGAAAATACCATACAGTATAGCGTAACATGCAGTGTATCATTGAAAATACCTTATAATATAGCGTAATATCCAGTGTATCATTGAAAATACCTTATAATATAACGTAATATGCAGTGTATAATTGAAAATACATTATAATATAACGTAATATGCAGTGTATCATTGAAAATACATTATAATATAACGTAATATGCAGTGTATCATTGAAAATACCTTATAATATAACGTAATATGCAGTGTATCATTGAAAATACCTTATAACATATCGTAATTTGTAGTGTATCTTTGAAAATACCTTATAATATAACGTAACATGCAGTGTATCATTGAAAATACCTTCTAATATAACGTAATATGCAGTGTATCATTGAAAATACCTTATAATATAACGTAATATGCAGTGTATCATTGAAAATACCTTATAACATATCGTAATTTGTAGTGTATCTTTGAAAATACCTTATAATATAACGTAACATGCAGTGTATCATTGAAAATACCTTCTAATATAACGTAATATGCAGTGTATCATTGAAAATACCTTATAATATAACGTAATATGCAGTGTATCATTGAAAATACCTTACGATATATCGTAATATGCAGTGTATCTTTGAAAATACCTTATAATATAACGTAACATGCAGTGTATCATTGAAAATACCTTATAATATAACGTAATATGCAGTGTATCATTGAAAATACCTTATAATATAACGTAATATGCAGTGTATCATTGAAAATACCTTATAATATAACGTAATATGCAGTGTATCATTGAAAATACCTTATAATATAACGTAATATGCAGTGTATCATAGAAAATACCATGTAATATAACGTAATATACAGTGTATCATTGAAAATACGTTATAATATAACGTAATATGCAGTGTATCATTGAAAATACCTTCTAATATATCGTAGTTTATCATTGAAAATACCTTATAATATAACGTAATATGCAGTGTATCATTGAAAATACCTTATAATATAACGTAATATGCAGTGTATCATTGAAAATACCTTATAATATAACGTAATATCCAGTGTATCATTGAAAATACCTTATAACATATCGTAATTTGTAGTGTATCTTTGAAAATACCTTATAATATAACGTAACATGCAGTGTATCATTGAAAATACCTTCTAATATAACGTAATATGCAGTGTATCATTGAAAATACCTTATAATATAACGTAATATGCAGTGTATCATTGAAAATACCTTATAATATAACGTAATATGCAGTGTATCATTGAAAATACCTTATAATATAACGTAATATGCAGTGTATCATTGAAAATACCTTATAATATAACGTAATATGCAGTGTATCATTGAAAATACCTTACGATATAACGTAATATGCAGTGTATCATTGAAAATACCTTATATCATATCGTAATATGCAGTGTATCATTGAAAATACCTTATAATATAACGTAATATGCAGTGTATCATTGAAAATACCTTACGATATAACGTAATATGCAGTGTATCATTGAAAATACCTTATAATGTATCGTAATATGCAGTGTATCATTGAAAATACCTTATAATATAACGTAATATGCAGTGTATCATTGAAAATACCTTATAACATATCGTAATTTGTAGTGTATCTTTGAAAATACCTTATAATATAACGTAATATGCAGTGTATCATTGAAAATACCTTATAATATAACGTAATATGCAGTGTATCATAGAAAATACCATGTAATATAACGTAATATACAGTGTATCATTGAAAATACGTTATAATATAACGTAATATGCAGTGTATCATTGAAAATACCTTCTAATATATCGTAGTTTATCATTGAAAATACCTTATAATATAACGTAATATGCAGTGTATCATTGAAAATACCTTATAATATAACGTAATATGCAGTGTATCATTGAAAATACCTTATAATGTATCGTAATATGCAGTCTATCAACGATAAAACCTTATAATATAACGTAATATGCAGTGTATCATTGAAAATACCTTATAATATAACGTAATATGCAGTGTATCATTGAAAATACCTTATAATATAACGTAATATGCAGTGTATCATTGAAAATACCTTACGATATAACGTAATATGCAGTGTATCATTGAAAATACCTTATAATGTATCGTAATATGCAGTGTATCATTGAAAATACCTTATAATATAACGTAATATGCAGTGTATCATTGAAAATACCTTATAATATAACGTAATATGCAGTGTATCATTGAAAATACCTTACGATATATCGTAATATGCAGTGTATCTTTGAAAATACCTTATAATATAACGTAATATGCAGTGTATCATTGAAAATACCTTATAATATAACGTAATATGCAGTGTATCATTGAAAATACCTTATATCATATCGTAATATGCAGTGTATCATTGAAAATACCTTATAACATATCCTAATATGCAGTATAACATTGAAAATACCTTATAATATAACGTAATATGCAGTGTATCATTGAAAATACCTTATAATATAACGTAATATGCAGTGTATCATTGAAAATACCTTATAATATAACGTAATATGCAGTGTATCATGAAAATACCTTATAATATAACGTAATATGCAGTGTATCATAGAAAATACCATGTAATATAACGTAATATACAGTGTATCATTGAAAATACCTTATAATATAACGTAATATGCAGTGTATCATTGAAAATACCTTCTAATATATCGTAGTTTATCATTGAAAATACCTTATAATATAACGTAATATGCAGTGTATCATTGAAAATTCCTTATAATATAACGTAATATGCAGTGTATCATTGAAAATACCTTATAATATAACGTAATATCCAGTGTATCATTGAAAATACCTTATAATATAACGTAATATGCAGTGTATCATTGAAAATACCTTATAACATATCGTAATTTGTAGTGTATCTTTGAAAATACCTTATAATATAACGTAACATGCAGTGTATCATTGAAAATACCTTCTAATATAACGTAATATGCAGTGTATCATTGAAAATACCTTATAATATAACGTAATATGCAGTGTATCATTGAAAATACCTTACGATATATCGTAATATGCAGTGTATCTTTGAAAATACCTTATAATATAACGTAACATGCAGTGTATCATTGAAAATACCTTATAATATAACGTAATATGCAGTGTATCATTGAAAATACCTTATAATATAACGTAATATGCAGTGTATCATTGAAAATACCTTATAATATAACGTAATATGCAGTGGTATCATTGAAAATACCTTATAATATAACGTAATATGCAGTGTATCATAGAAAATACCATGTAATATAACGTAATATACAGTGTATCATTGAAAATACGTTATAATATAACGTAATATGCAGTGTATCATTGAAAATACCTTCTAATATATCGTAGTTTATCATTGAAAATACCTTATAATATAACGTAATATGCAGTGTATCATTGAAAATACCTTATAATATAACGTAATATGCAGTGTACCATTGAAAATACCTTATAATATAACGTAATATCCAGTGTATCATTGAAAATACCTTATAATATAACGTAATATGCAGTGTATCATTGAAAATACCTTATAACATATCGTAATTTGTAGTGTATCTTTGAAAATACCTTATAATATAACGTAACATGCAGTGTATCATTGAAAATACCTTCTAATATAACGTAATATGCAGTGTATCATTGAAAATACCTTATAATATAACGTAATATGCAGTGTATCATTGAAAATACCTTACGATATATCGTAATATGCAGTGTATCTTTGAAAATACCTTATAATATAACGTAACATGCAGTGTATCATTGAAAATACCTTATAATATAACGTAATATGCAGTGTATCATTGAAAATACCTTATAATATAACGTAATATGCAGTGTATCATTGAAAATACCTTATAATATAACGTAATATGCAGTGTATCATTGAAAATACCTTATAATATAACGTAATATGCAGTGTATCATAGAAAAATACCATGTAATATAACGTAATATACAGTGTATCATTGAAAATACGTTATAATATAACGTAATATGCAGTGTATCATTGAAAATTCCTTATAATATAACGTAATATGCAGTGTATCATTGAAAATACCTTATAATATAACGTAATATCCAGTGTATCATTGAAAATACCTTATAATATAACGTAATATGCAGTGTATCATTGAAAATACCTTATAACATATCGTAATTTGTAGTGTATCTTTGAAAATACCTTATAATATAACGTAACATGCAGTGTATCATTGAAAATACCTTCTAATATAACGTAATATGCAGTGTATCATTGAAAATACCTTATAATATAACGTAATATGCAGTGTATCATTGAAAATACCTTACGATATATCGTAATATGCAGTGTATCTTTGAAAATACCTTATAATATAACGTAACATGCAGGTGTATCATTGAAAATACCTTATAATATAACGTAATATGCAGTGTATCATTGAAAATACCTTATAATATAACGTAATATGCAGTGTATCATTGAAAATACCTTATAATATAACGTAATATGCAGTGTATCATTGAAAATACCTTACGATATATCGTAATATGCAGTATATCATTGAAAATACCTTATATCATATCGTAATATGCAGTGTATCATTGAAAATACCTTATAATATAACGTAATATGCAGTGTATCATTGAAAATACCTTATAATATAACGTAATATGCAGTGTATCATTGAAAATACCTTACGATATATCGTAATATGCAGTGTATCATTGAAAATACCTTACGATATATCGTAATATGCAGTGTATCATTGAAAATACCTTATATCATATCGTAATATGCAGTGTATCATTGAAAATACCTTATAATATAACGTAATATGCAGTGTGTCATTGAAAATACCTTATAATATAAGGTAATATACAGTGTATCATTGAAAATACCATACAGTATAGCGTAACATGCAGTGTATCATTGAAAATACCTTATAATATAGCGTAATATGCAGTGTATCATTGAAAATACCTTATATCATA